>JACXGJ010012262.1:0-18267 GCA_016801105.1 Esox niger | reverse complement strand
GAGAGAGAGAGAGAGAGAGAGAGAGAGAGAGAGAGAGAGGTGGTAGAAAGGGAGTGGCAGGAGAAGGTAGAGAGAAAGAACAGAAATTGTTGATTGCTTTTCTGCGTGGTTAATTCCATGGCCAGTGAACATGAATGGATCGATGTTACAATATATTACAATTACAAAGTAATATCCCCATATTGTGATTGTCAGAATAAAGTACCACTCTGGTGATGACAATGTAGAAAGTATAGGGACAATAAACATTCTCAAACACAGAAGATGGATGTGAGTGTGTCTGCGTCTGTGTGTGTGTCTGCGTCTGTGTGTCTGCGTGTCTGCGTGTGTATGTCTGTGTGTGTGTGTGTGTGTGTGTCTGCGTGTGTTTGTGTGTGTGTGTGTGTTCATACCAGGTGTAGCAGAGATCCACCGGATGATGCAGGAGTGTTGGGGGAGGCCCCTCCCTTCAGGAGATGCAGCACTGTGCCATAAAAACACGCACATTAGTCTCAATGAGGAAATCCTCCCACACAATAACATTTACATTTACACATTAGTCATTTAGCAGAATCTCTTATCCTGAGCAAGTAACAGCAGCACTTAGGAGTGAGTGCCTTGCTCAAAGGCACAACAAAAAGCTGCCTTGTCAGCACCAAGAGAGTGAACAATGCTGGTGAAGAAATAACCATTAAACAAATGTAACTTGGCCAGAAAGTCAAACCAACAATGTATGTCTCCAAAACACCTGCATGCCACCAGCAAACACGCACACACGCGTACACACGCGTACACACACGCGCGTGTACACATACACGCGCGCGCACGATATGCGAACACAACACAGGCACTTCTCTACAAATTCTCCCAATCTCCCTGTGCGTTTTTTCCTTTGTGGGCCCTTGAGGAGTCAGTCGGTCAGTCAACCAGTCTGTAAACCAGATAACCATTCAACTAGTGCGCCAGTGATCGGGTATGAGAGGTGAAGCATTAGCTTGGATACACAAGGCATGCAGCCCATCACATCATATCACGTCAGTAGGATGGAAAGGGTGTACTGACACACAATTTCCCTGCAAATACAGTCGCAACACAGCAACAGCATATTGACAGACTATCCGGTAACTATACACCAATCCTATTCAACTGTATTCACACACAGACTTCAAACCACACTCACTCACACAAATCTCAACATTATTCAATAAACCACCGTCAACTGTTAGGCCATTCCACAGCCTCTGAGATCTGCCATAACCAATGTCCTCAAGCCCAGTCAATACGCTTCTACATGGTATGAGAGAGCAGAAAGGAGATGAGAGGCAGTACTAGATCCAAGAACATGAGAACTGATGAAAATAGACAGAAGCACGCACACAGACAAAGAAAGAAATGGGGATTTCATATTATCCTAAAACAGTGGAAGTCAAAATGGATGCTGAATAATCACTAAGAGACCTTACCTCTGCAAAACACGGAAATGCACGGCTACTGTCACGCAAGCCCCTGACATAGAAACACACACACGATAAAGCTCCATGAGTCTTCTTAAAAGTCACTTAACCAGAGCTGTTATGAGGGTAGTAACCAGTTAAATTATCGTGGCGATCATGCCATTACCATCCCATGAACCCTAGAAATGACCCCCAGGGGTCCATCTCTAAACAGATGTCCAGCAAATTACCATGCAATGGGTTTCTGTAGGGTTGGGCAGTGCAGAGTGTTTCAGTAGGGTTGGCCCATGCAGTGTGTTTCAGTAGGGTTGGATCATGCAGGGTGTTTCATTAGATTTGGGCCATGAATAGTGTTTCAAGAGGTTTATACCATGCAGTGTGTTTCAGTAGGGTTGGATCATGCAGGGTGTTTCAGTAGGGTTGGACCATGCAGATTGTTTCAGTAGGGTTGCACCATGCAGTGTGTTTCTGTAGGGTTGGACCATGTAGTGAGTTTCAGTAGATTTGGGCCATGCAGTGTGTTTCAGTAGGGTTGGACCATGCAGTGTGTTTCAGTAGGGTTGGACCAAGCAGTGTGTTTCTGTAGGGTTGGATCATGCAGGGTGTTTCAGTAGGGTTGGGCCATGCAGTGTGTTTCTGTAGGGTTGGACCATGCAGGGTGTTTCTGTAGAGTTGGACCTATAGAAACACTGCAGTGTGTTTCAGTAGGGATGTACCATGCAGTGTGTTTTTGTAGGGTTGGACCTATAGAAACACTGCAGTGTGTTTCAGTAGGGATGGACCATGCAGTGTGTTTCTGTAGGGATGGACCATGCAGTGTGTTTCTGTAGGGTTGCAACATGCACCTACACAAACCAACATATTCTGCCCAAATCATAGAAAATCATACTGGGAAAAGATTGCATTTCTAGTTTCAGGTTGGAAACAGACATTCCAGATGAGAAGATGTATATACCACAGAGTCATTCTATTGCAGTAGACATGTAGGCTGTCATTCAGTGTCACGACATTGCAAATGTGCCCCAACACACTGTGTGGCTCATTGACCACGTACCGGCAACCAAACCAATCATAGACGTTTCCCATCTTCCCAAAAGCATCTCTCTGAAAACAAGGAGACAGTGAAAACAGGCTTACTGCACTGGAAACTTGAACGGTTGATGAGGAGGAAAACACACACACACACACACATTTCTTTCCAAAAGTGCAGGAATATAATCCCAGCTGTCTTGGTTAGCCACATTTAACAGCAGTGAAACACGTCATATGGGTGTGACTGCAGCACTGTTGGGTTTAAATGGTTTTCATACCCATTAAAGATGTTACTCTACTGAGGTATTTGGTCGCAAACAGAGCTGAATGCACTGCTTGAAATGTCCTGCTCAGTGACAGAACCGTAATTGTATATAATCACTTTATCTGAATGCCCTCAGTATCATTAGTAGCCGACAACAAGTCGAGTCAAAGTCAGACATCAGTCTGGATGGCCTCATGTCTGCCTGACCCCCCATCGGAGTGTGTTATTTAGAGCATTTTATTGAATGGGACGAAACAGGAGGTCAAGTCTGGAGTGGGCACATTGACCCTGGCGGTAATAAGATTTACAGAATTGATGGACCTCATGGCTGGTCTGTTTGTTTCTGTTCTAATGGATCATGACAATACTGCCCAGTGTTCTTGTTCCCAATCGGTCCATTTGTCAATGCCTCCCATTGTTCTTCTGTTCAATTGGTCCATATGTCAACAAAGTCAGTGGTCCTGCTCAACCGTCCATATGTCGATACTGTCATCTGTCCTGCTCTACTATTGGCCCATGTGTCAATACTGTCTCTTACTATTGGTCAAGCAAGCTCCACAGCCATGTGTTTTCCACGGCAGACTAAAGGCCTCTGTGACTTCATGATATCACGCCTTGGAAGGCTTACTAAACCAGAGTGTTTTGGCAGGAGTGCAAATCGATACAAACAACACTGTTGCTCTTTTGGCCTGCAACAGGGCGTGCTCCATTTCATCTGGATGTTTGGCCGCGAAGAAACAGAGGGAGAGTGGGCGAGAGAGAAAGAAACAACCGGCTGTCAATTTTGGGGAAAGTGGCAAAACAGTTATGGGAGACATAGGTGGAGTTTCCATGGCAACCAGATGGGAACTGCTGTGGTGGGGGGAAACTACACACAGCTAGCAGGAGAGAGGGAGACAGGGTGAGTCGGAAACAGGGAAAGTAGGAAACATGGAGGGAGAGAGGAAGGATGTAGGAATGATGACATAGAGAAAAGGAGAGAGAAAGACTATGAGAGAGCGCAGGCACCACGCTGTTGCCTTGACCACAGCAGACATGTTCTCGGTCCAAACCACACATCCCCTACGGATTCATGTCATTCTGAGAGAATATCCTCCCCATCGGCACACTCCACTCTTCAGCCATCCAACAGGTGAGCGACCGCCTGCCGTTTCGTTTCACAGGCTGTTCCCTGCAGCCCAACTTCAACCAGATGCAACTAGAACGCTCTAACCAAACAGAAGGCAACGTTAATTCAATGTCAGAGTCAACAGTGAGTCTAGTTGACTCAACAGCCCCTCTACCAGTTATAGATGCCGGGTCAGATCAGACAGACAGGGACTGACACATCAGACAGAGACAGACAGGTGATATGGAGACAGACAGAGATCATATACAGACAGACACACCAGACAGAGACAGACTGGTCATATACAGACAGACACATCATAGAGACAGACAGGTCATATACAGACAGACGCATCATACAGAGACAGACAGGTCATATACAGACAGACAGAGATCACATACAGACAGACACATCATACAGAGACAGACAGGTCATATAAAGACAGACAGACAGACAGACAGACAGACAGACATACAGAGATCATATACAGACAAACACCTCACATACAGACATATCAGACAGGCTGACAGTGACAGACAGATGGAACAGAGTTGACTTATTACCATGCTGAGGATGTCATGTGTGTCCACTTATGGATGTAGACTCTAAAAGTGCTTCCTGTCAGGGAAAATATCCTACCAGGTACTGGCTGTTCAGTCTCTCTTCCCTTACATAACAGCACCGCTGCATTATACACAAGGTGGCTAACAGGTAGCCACTCCAAAACATAGTGGGTAAAAGTATGATCCCCTCCACGCCTGAGAGCCTTGCTCTACCACTCGCTGTCTCTTTACCTCTCTCAGTCTCTCGCCTCTCTTTTCCATCCATCTCTGTCTCTCTCTCCTCTCCCTTCCTCGGTCTCTCCTCTGTTTCTGTCAGAGGGGTTAACGCCATACAGTGGAAGTGATGCGGGGAGGCTAATTCAGTGGAGGCAGAGCAAAGCAGCGGTATAAATCTACCCTGAAGCTGTGCCTGGAGGGAGAGATGAGAAGGAACCAAGAGAGTTGAGGAGCCATGAAGGATACTCCATAATGGGATGGACCTAAATGTACTCCTTCAAAATCTCTTTTTCTCTCCATTCCTTTCTCTCCAATCCTTTCTCTTCTCTACCTCTCACACTCTTTCAATTTTCAATTCAATTCAGCATTATTAGCATGACAGTTATTACAACCGTATTGTTGTAGCGGTACAACAACAACAGGAGAATACACAGTAGCAGCACCATTCAAGGTGACACCAAGAACAACAATAACCAGCATTGCCTGATATATTCAGCAATAACAAAGTGAACAACATCAAGTGCAAATAAACAAACAACCATAATTACGATCGGGTTGTTTCACGCTGTGGAGACACCAACTATAGACATCACCACAGTAACAACACCAAGACCAGAAATGACCATCATCATCTGAAAGACGTAGCAATGACTAAATAAGCATTGAGGTGAACAGTACCTATTAAAGTGAAAATACATAAATGATAAATCAAATGTAACAATTCACGGCAGGTCACAGGTTACCCCTTATTTAGTGGCACTCCGAGGAAGCGTCCAGCTGGGGGGCTGTGTCCCTCACCCAAGACCACCGGCATCTCTTCCTCATTGGACAGTGTGGTGAATGATGGCAATAGTATTTCAAATGTATTAAAGAAGTGCCGTCAGGTTTTTGTGTCATGTTGGCCGTGTAGCAGAAAGTGCATCTCTGTCTCTATCTCGCCTGTCATACAGTGATCACGTTCTGGATTCTGTTGGTAACCAGGTTGTTTTCTGCCTATAAAAAGTAAAAAGACATTCAGCCAATTAATTGTGTCTGTTTAGGGCCTGATAGCAGGTTAGTTTGTTTTGGGTATTGGTTTGATTGTTTCAATATTCCAGATCAGCCTTTTTGGTATGTTTAACAATTAGGTTTACTCTGATTTGTGATTGTAAAACAGTGTCGATCTGAGATGGACCGAAGTTAGCTGTTAGTTGGTCAGTAAGTTCCGTGACCAGCTGATTGAAAGGACACTTCTTGGGGTTCAGTTCTTGGGTTTGCAGTGCTTCAAATTGCAGTGGATCTTGGGAACTTGATTTAAGATGTATCTAACATTTTAGTGTTCTCTTCTAGATGTTTATTATTAAAGGATAGCAACCAAATTCTGTAGGACCTCTATTGGATGTTTGTCCCATCTGGTGTAGTCATTCTGACTGAGTGGATTCCACACTACACTTCCATACAGCGCTATTGGTGCGATTGTGCTGTAAAATATTTTAGTCCGGATTCTTATTGGTAGGTCTATTTTTTGGAATTTCCTTCTAATTTCAAAAAAGGCTTTACAGGCCTTCTCTGTTGGCGCGTTCACTGCCAGATCAAATCTTCCAAAGGCACTGATTTTGACCCACAGGTTATCGTAGGATACAATGGGGAGAACAAGTATTTGATACACTGCTGATTTTGCTGGTTTTCTTACTTAAAAAGCATGTAGAGGTCTACACATTTTACCATAGGTACACTTCAACTGTAAGAGACTGAATCTAAAACATATATATTTTTTTTTATAATTAATTTGCATTTTATTGCATGGCATAAGTATTTGATCACCTACCAACCAGTAAGAATTCCGGCTCTCACAGACCTGTTAGTTTTTCTTTAAGAAGCCCTCCTGTTCTCCACTCATTACCTGTATTAACTGCAAATGTTTGAACTCGTTACCTGTCCACGCACTCAATTAAACAGACTCCAACCTCTCCATAATGGCCAAGACCAGAGAGCTGTGTAAGGACATCAGGGATAAAATTGTAGACCTGCACAAGGCTGGGATGGGCTACAGGACAATAGGCAAGAAGCTTGATGAGAACGCAACAACTGTTGGCACAATAATTAGAAAATGGAAGTTCAAGATGACGGTCAATCTCCCTTGGTCTGGGGCTCCATGCAAGATCTCACCTCGTGGGGCATCAATGATCATGAGGAAGGGATCAGCCCAGAACTACACGGCAGGACCTGGTCAATGACCTGAAGAGAGCTGGGACCACAGACTCAAAGAAAACCATTAGTAACACACTACAACGTCATGGATTAAAATCCTGCAGCGCACGCAAGGTCCCCCTGCTCAAGCCAGCCCATGAAGATTGCCAATGACCATCTGGATGATCCAGAGGAGGAATGGGAGGTGGCCATGTGGTCTGATGAGACAAAATAGAGCTTTTTGGTAAAAAAAAACACGCTGTGTTTGGAGGAAGAAGAAGGATACGTACAACCCCAAGAACACCATGCCAACCGTGAAGCATAAAGGTGGAAACATCATTCTTTGGGGATGCTTTTCTGCAAAGAGGACAGGACGACTGCACCATATTGAAGGGAGGATGGATGGGGCCATGTATCGCAAGATCTTGGCCAACAACCTCTTTCCCACAGTAAGAGCGTTGAAGATGGGTCGTGGCTGGGTCTTCCAGCGTGACAACGACCTAAAACACACAGCCAGGGAAACTTAGGAGTGGCTCCGTAAGAAGCATCTCAAGGTCCTGGAGTGGCCTAGCCAGTCTCCAGGCCTGAACTCAATAGAAAATGTTTGGAGGAAGCTGAATGTCCGTATTGCCCAGCGACAGCCCCGAAACCTGAAGAATCTGGAGAAGGTCTGTATGAAGGAGTGGGCCAAAATCCCTGCTGCAGTGTGTGCAAACCTGATCAAGAACTACAGGAAACGTATGATCTCTGTTATTGCAAACAAAGGTTCCTGTACCAAATATTAAGTTCTGCTTTTCTGATATATCAAATACTTATGTCATGCAATAAAATGCAAATTAATTACAAAAAAAATCATACAATGTGATTTTCTGTATTTTTGTTTTAGATTCCGTCTCTCACAGTTGAAGTGTACCTATGATAGACCTCTACATGCTCTGTAAGTAGGAAAACCTGTAAAATCCAGAACATTTTACAAATACTTTTTCTCCCCACTGTAGGATGTGGTCCAATGGGGTGTTTCCTAGAGTGAACATATGTCTGCCTTCCTGAGATCTGGGCTTTTTCTGGAAAATTATTATTTTAGATTTTTTTAAGTATACTGTCAGGGCCCATTTCTGACAGTATTGCTCCAGCAGATCCAGATGTTGCTGTAGACCCTGCTCTGAGGGGTGACAGTAACACCCGATAATCTGCAGAGAGGAATTTCACTTCTTTATTGTTTAGGGTGAGGCCAGAGGCTGCAGATTGTTCCAACAATATCGCTAGCTCATTAATGTAGTTATTGAAAAGCATTGGAGATACGTTTCATCCCTGGCGAACACCTTGCCCTTGAGTGAAGAAGTCTGTTCTTTAATTGCTAATGTTTATAATATGTTATTATAATCTCTTCATCTCTTTCTACCTCTCCCTCTATCATTTCTCATCGCTCCTGTTCCTTTCCCGTCGTTCTTATCTTCTCAATCGACAGTTTTTCGCTCCATTCATTTGAATCTTTCCGCTTTGATCTCGACCATGAATGGATTCTTTACTCCATCTAGGGTGTTATGAAATCTAGCTATTTTCCAACACCTTTTCAAATGTGTGAAAAGATAATCACTTTTCACCTGTCACCTCATCTCTCACCTTTCTCACTATTCCATCATCCGTATTGTTCCCGGTAAATCCCGGCTGGTACCACTTTTGAACCTTCCAATATGAAGGCGACTGGGAGTCTCACTGCAACGTGTAACACATTCATAGACACCGCTATCCCCCGTTTTGTCTGGCTGCTCCGTGTTTTCCAAATGAGCATTTGAGTCCTCTCTGTTTCCCTCTTTTAAGAAGAACAACCCATACAGAATCCAGAGAGCACAGATTTCTATGATGGGAACTGTGATGCAGAAAAGTGTCCTCTGGAGAAATGTTGGGTTCTATATGTTCTGTGAGCCACTGTGAAAAACACTTCATAAATGCTGTTAGAGAACTTCAGATATGCCTTTATATGGGCTGGTGTGTTAAGAAGTGTTATAGAAATTCTTAAATGTTTGAAAGGAGAATGTCAGCGTGTTGTTGACAAAACCTAGTAAACCAAGTTTCTACTCTTCTGAACAGTCTCGTAATTCAGGTATAACCTGCTGGAAAATCTTCAAGAGTTTTTAATCTTAACTAGCATAAGCTAAATGTGTCTCTGAGGCAGGTTTAATAAGTAAAAACAAAATCACATTCGGAGGAAGAACACTTTAGTAGCAACACGTGAGTAGGTAGGCCTTCTTTATTATAAAGGCCCTTTCTGTTAAGATCCTGTTAAGCTAAATTCACAGATTGGGTTGGATTGGATAAAAACATTGATCTGTTTCCACAAAGGCGATAATAAAAACATCATGTGCATGATATTCTGTCTCCTCATTCAGTTTCATTCAAGAAGCAGATTGCTTGCTTCACTTTCTCTGTCTTTCGGACTCATTCAAGTAACGCAAAGGATTTGGACCAGTGTCACAACATGAAACATATCACTGCAAAGGCTCCTGGGAAAAGCATCTATATGGGGCGGTGACAACAACCCTCTAACTCTGACTGATCTGTTACCGTGCCAGAGATGTAATGGGGTTGTGGATAATCCTAGAGACGTGTGTGTCCATGTGTCCGTGTCCGTGTCCGTGTGTGTGTCCGTGAAGCAATTGGACAGAACGGACAGGTTTGTGATATGGCTAACTTGCCATGTCGCCTGCTAGCGACCCCTTTTGGTGGCTTGGGAACTGGGGGGCACAATGGAGGCAGAAGGCCGGAGAGTTCAGTGTCTCCACTACCTGTTTGAATAGTATGACCACATCAGCTTCACAGTATGGGTCAACTTCATCATTATGAGTGCCTGTTACCTTTCCTCAACTAGTTTTTGTTCAACCTCACTGCCTGTCCTTTGCCAGCTGTCCTTTGGAAGATAGGGTTCTTGGTGAAATTAGAGTATACACACTTCCCCAGGCCCCTCTAAACCCCAGGATATTAGTTCCTCTACCTCCTTCGCTCACAGAGAATAGATTTCAGAGAGACAGTGTGTTTCTGGTAATCGGCTTCTCCACTGCTTGTCGGCTTGTGTCCACCTACACCTGCCCAGCCATTGGGGACAAGTCAACAGGTGGAGGGACTTGGATGTGATTTCCCCCAATCTTGATGGCTAAACTCCTAAGTGACAAAAAGCCACAGTTGACCATATGATACTGATTGAATTGTCACCCGCATGAAAACATAAGACACAGGCAACGATCTCAATAAAATACAATTTCAGACTGTTTTACTCACGGATTTGATTCAGTGTGAAATGGATCAATCGTGACACTACATCATATCATCACAACGCCAATCTGATAAAAAAAACAAAAAATCCCAGGTTGTAGGGATGTTGATTATAGACAGATTAGCTAATATTAAACAGGGGTCTGCGTCTCATCGGCAAGATGCTACATTGTAACTATCAGTAGCTGGACACACTCCCTTTCGCTCTACCGGGCTTCACTCTAATCTAATATAATAGAAAAAGAAACTTCATATGGACTCAATCCCATCAGACATATGATGTTTTTCAGGGAACGTAACATCCAATATTATCTCAATAACACTGCCGTGGTCCAATCTGGCCTCAGCGTGGCATATTCCATATCATCATTCTGAAATGGTACGGGAACGACGTGATGGGAATTGATTTTGGGTTCCACGCCTCTCGAGGGGAACAGATGCTCCGGTCACAGCCGTGCCTCCCTCTGATGAAGTTAAGAGATGACTCTGGAAAGGCAATTTCACCAAATGTCACTGCGCAAGTCTCAGTTTGCATGCGACAGGCAGATCTCTGGTCTCTCTTCCCCTCCACTTTCTTTAGTCTCTCTTTTCTTTGTTACACAGCTCTCCTACTCATTTTTACCACACTGAATCTCTCCCCCCCACTCCTCCTCTCCCTAAATCCTCTCCCCCCTTCTATACTCCACTGCTTTCCCTTTTCTCCTCCCCCACTGCTCTCCATCTCTTTCTCCTCCTCTACTCTAACAGTATTTTCCTCTACTCCTCTCCCCTCTCCTCTCCTTTCCAAATCTCCCGCTTTATCTTTCCATCTCCAACGCTTCTCCTCTCTTCATCTGTATCTCACTGCTTCCATCTGATTTCCTAGCAGTGATCGCTGATAAGGTGTGTGTGTAAATATGTGAGAGGTTCGTGTGTGTACATCTCTTATTACCAGCTTGCCTTGTCAGCGGTGTGTTTCTAATCTGTGAATCTGTGCCTGAAGCCGTCTCCGTACTGATAAAGTTTAATTAGGATAGACACACAGGCAAAGACACAAAGTGAGAGAGATGCCAAACGAACTACACATTTAACCACATACACATACAACATACGTTCACACACGGCATCCTTAGCATGACAAGTCAACTACTGTGGATATGTGGTGTTGTCTATTCCTCCCTAATGGTTTGGTCAGTACGGGTCAGAACACAGCTGTTGATGCCCAGAATTTTAAATGACAAAAAACAATGACATTCAGCCAGAGTGCAAAACAACAGAAACGCCAAACAATATGATACCAAGGAGCTTACAAGGAATGTGGTCACCCTTCACCTTCCGAACAGCTGCGATCCTTCCTGAAATGCCGCCACACAAGTCCACGAGTTTAGAAGAATACAGCACCATTCCTCAAGAAGACAAGACTGCCGTTTTTAGAGGGAGGAAGGAGGTGGGAAGGAGGTGGGAAGGAGGTGCTCTGTGCCTCCAGAACATCCCGTAAAGGCTCTGTGATGTTCAGACATGGTGGCTGTGGAGGCCATGGAAGGCATTTGACGTCATGTTCATAAAGCCACACTTTTAGCCGGTTGTACGCGGTCATCATCATCATCCTGGAACACTGGAATGTCGTGAAGGAACAGTGTGTGTCTCGTAGGGGTCACCAGGTCCTGTGGCCACATATTCACAACCATGCAGAGCAATAATCAGACCCAACGACTCCCGCAACACCCACTTCTATGTGTTGTATCCGATATTTTGCAGAGGCGCTGTAGAGGCAATGTGATGAGCAGCAACACAGCTAATGGAAAAGACTGCTGAGTCATCCTGCCATGTAGCTACATGGCTCGCTATCGCTAAGTAAGCCTTGTGGACATAGACTATCACCCTCAATACATGGTCATTCACTTCAATGAGAGATCCATCACCGGATACAGGGACAAGACGTAGCAATGCAGAACCTGATCATAGCCACTCATCTTCAGAACATAGGAGCTGATTTCAGAACCAGTACCAACTGGTTGATCTGTGATCCCTGGGAAATTGCAGGCATTGATTTTCCTTCAACATGTCCTCCCTCTTTTTCATGCTTCCCGCTGAGTTGGTTTTCCAAGATTAGGGAACCTGGGAAAAGCCCCCATAAATTACCCTCTTTAGCCATCTCGCCTCAGATGGACCCCTAGGCCTCTCCACATGGGATGTATTTCCACATTTCCTACTTTTGGAAAATGATTAAGGATTTTGCTGTGGATGAAAGTACAGACAGGTTCCCACAGCCCTCCCGGGACAACACAGGCCTAAGGCAAGCATGGCGTCTGCTGTTAAATGGACAGGCTGCAGAGCAACACTGTAAAGAGAGAGCAACATACAATGGTCCAGGCTAGCCTCAACCATTGTAAGTCTAACAAGTTTGACCTAGGGTAGGAAAATTCCACAGAAATTCCATAGTTTTCCAAAAATCATGGTTGGACTACTTCTTAATCCTGCATTGCTCCAGGAATCCTCCAGCAGGGATTTAATTAATTTTGCCACCCCGGTCGGGCAACTGGTTGGCAGGTGTCCTCACCGACCGTAACAAAAGCCTGTAACGGTGCCAGTCTTTCGCCAGTCTTGTACCATGCTGTTGCACGGGTGGTGATTAGGCTTTCTAGTCAAGGGGCAAACCGGGCGATTCATGCCCCGCCAGTGGCCCCAGGTTCACTCAGGCAGTTGCATGGATACACCAGCTGCTTTCAATTCAAACACCCCAGATGAAGCTCATTGGCAGCCCAAGGCTGGGAGATTAGCATAGTGACCTGCAATGGCTGCTGGGCCGTCTGACACAGATACACACAGACAGCTGGGTAAACGGCTGGTGAACAAGAGCCTGGATAGAGAGAGGGAGAGAGAGAAGAAATGGGAGAGAGGGAGGGGTGAAGAGAGGATGGAAACTTAAAAGTTAAGTTGGGGGCTCAGAGAAAGAGACCGGAGGGACACGGCGAGAGGAGAGGTGAAGCACCATGCGTCTCCTGACCCCAGTTGACCCCTGAAGTAGTGATCCCTAATGAAAACATGCACTGTGTTTGACCACAGCCCTGTGCATCTCCTCAGTCCTCCCCGAATGCTGAATCTCTCAGCGGATATCGTACACAAACACACAGATACAAACACATATGACCGCGCACAGACACATTCAAACACACGCACAGACAGCAAATATGGCCCTGTCTCCTAGTGACAGACAGAATAGGTCCATTGCTCCTTGCCAACAGGTCTCAGGCACAGATTTTGGCTGACTTAATACAATCCAAGACTCATAAAGGGAGAAACCTCAAGCTCTGTTATCCCCTTCTCTATTATATTACTTCTGACTGTCTTGCAGTTTCATTTCACTATGCATATTAATATTTGTAATAGTGTGTGTGTGTGTGTGTGTGTGTGTGTGATATTGTGTTGATGTCCTGACAAGCCTGTAATCTGTGTGAAGAATGACCTAATACTGCACAGCTAATGGCCAGACCCCGCCCTTACCATATCCATTTGCCCTTTCCAGCTGCTGCACTGACACACACACACACACACACACACACACACCACAAGACGACAAATACACACGCCGACACACACAGGCATACATGAACATACACACGGACACACCCGCACAAACATACTGACACGCAGCATACTGATCAGCAGCTGAACACGGGACTGCGACTAAAGAGCGAATACCGACTTCAGAACAGAATACAGAGAGGAGAGCAGACAGAGGGAGAGGAAGTGGAGGAGAGAGAAAGGGAGAGGACAAGGTACAGAGATGGACTGTTGGTGATGAGTTTAGTCATTACTCTGGGTCTATTGGGATAGGTGTAGAGAGGGATAAACCACACAGACATGGACTGGCCATGTTCTGTCCTTGGCACATCTCCATGTAGTGTACAACAAGGCTATCAGCATGGCTCAAACACAAACCTTCCCCTGAAATAGTTCACTGAAACCTACGACGGAAACCCAAAATGGAAACTTCCACTGAAACTTTCCACCGCCTATTCGTTCTCAACTACTAAGCCAAATCTTAGTTGTGATGCCGTCCGCTTTTTGAGACAGATCTATGATTCGTTTTCAAAAAGAAATGTCATCTTAAGTTTCAGCTGGCATTACACAACGGAGAGATAAGTAACAGGGAATGTGAATTGTCATGTGGATCGTAAAAAAAATGTAAACCTTGAATACATTACATGGTTGCATTTCCTACTCTGCCGGAAAATTCCTGCATCAACTGGGTAATTTAATTAAGGTTTGGCAAATGCTAGCTGGAAATATATGAGAGCTAGCATCAGCATTCTCACACTACGTATACCAGCAGCTGACATCACACACACACAAACAAACACACACACACACACACACACACACACATACACATACCTTCTTTGTCATCATGGCGTATGATGGCGTCCTGCAAGATGTCACCAAGGCCGAATCGAACGCGGCGCCTCTTCCTATTGCTGGTGGGCGGGGTTTTGACCTTGACTCCGCCTCCCGGTTTCGGGAGGTTTTTTTCCCGCTCATAGTAGGCCCTTATTTGGTCACAGCGCATCCTCCTCACCAGCCGCTGGCGCTGGCCAAACGGGAGCGACTCCAGCAGGCACTGGTCTATCTCCATGTTCTGACGGAACACGTTACATAGCTGAAAGCAGCCTGCCGAGAGCCAGAGAGGGGAGACAAACATATCATGTCTTGTGAAGAAAATCTCTGACGGCATTTAATATGAGTCAAAGATTCAAGAAAAAAATCCTGAAAGATTGTGTGTGTGTGTGTGTGTGTACACAGCAATTAGTTAAAAAACACAATCCACTTCATATTTATTTAAATATAATCTGACTAAGACAAGAGGACAATGTTTAGATGACAATGTAAACCAGTGTTTTCTGTTTCACCTCCAGGCAAGTGTGTGTTTGTGTGTTTGAGAATGGGTGTGTGTGTTTGCTCCTGAAATACACACTGCCTTTAACCTGGGGGCATTTTGAAATACAACAGCACACGGTTTTGTGTATTCTCTCCTGCTTCTCAACCATCTGTAGTGAATATCATGACTTGACACACAGTCTCAGTCCAATGAATGTCTCTTACCTCCAAAACAGAAATTCTATACTATGACTATACATGCAATAGTTACATTACAGAAAGAACTGCAGTGGTTTTAAATATTAAAAGCAGCCTAAACTGATGGCCGTTACTGTGTATTACCAAAACTATAAACGCAAACATTCAAATAACATTCAAGTTCTACTCATCGCTACCTGGTCACTGAGGTTAGGAGTTCTACTCATCGCTACCTGGTCTCTGAGGTCAGGAGTTTTACTCATCGCTACCTGGTCACTGAGGTCAGGAGTTCTACTCATCGCTACCTGGTCTCTGAGGTCAGGAGTTCTACTCATCGCTACCTGGTCTCTGAGGTCAGGAGTTCTACTCATCGCTACCTGGTCTGAGGTCAGGAGTTCTACTCATCGCTACCTGGTCTTTGAGGTCAGGAGTTCTACTCATCGCTACCTGGTCTCTGAGGTCAGGAGTTCTACTCATCGCTACCTGGTCTCTGAGGTCAGGAGTTCTACAAATGCTACCATTTCGCTGAGGTCAGGAGTTCTACTCATCGCTTCCTGGTCTGAGGTCAGGAGTTCTACTCATCGCTACCTGGTCTCTGAGGTCAGGAGTTCTACTCATCACTAACTGGTCTCTGAGGTCAGGAGCTCTGCTCATCACAACCTGGACTCTCTGGTCAGGAGTTCCACTCATCGCTACCTGGTCTCTAAGGTCAGGAGTTCCACTCATTGCTGCCTGGTCTGAGGTCAGGAGTTCTACTCATCACTACCTGGTCTCTTAGGTCAGGAGTTCCACTCATAGCTACCTGATCTGTCCGTAAAGCTGCAACATCAAAGCTAAGCCTCAACGACTGCGGTGGAATGAATCAGTGGAATGAAGCTACACATCGGATTAAACCTGACGGAGGTATTACAGTAGGACCTGACTTCAGGCCCTGGATTTCAAAGCAATCAGAAGCCATGATGGTTTAGAGTGCATAAAAAGTGATTAGGAAGAATTTAGGGCCAGACTAACACCCAGTCTGCCCCTGGATGCATTATGCGCTATGAGAAAGTTACCAATGACATGATGGTGGTGGTGTGTGTGTTCGTATGTGTGTCTTTAATGAGTGTGTGGGACTGAGACAAAGACAGCAGAGATCAGTGCAGTAATTGAGGCCACTGCCAGCCCACAGGGGAGGAAGAGACAACTTTGGAAAGGAAGATAAATGTGTGACTCATACATCCCTCTCTACTGTCCTCTTCCTCCCTTCTCCACGCTTCTCCTCGCCTACTCTCCTGTCCTGTCCTCCTCTCTTCTGTACTTCATCCATCTTCCTGTCAATGTCAGCCCTCACTGCACATCCATCTAACCCCATTCAAATCTCTTTTTCAAAGTATTTTCTTCCTCGTCCCGCTTTCTTTCCCTACTCTTCTTGGAGCTGTCACTATATTTATTTGACTATCTACCACTCCTCTCTTCCATTATGCTCTCAACGCTGCTATTATTCTCTCATTGTTGATTTCTTTTCTCTTAGTGTTAGATATGTTTGCTATTCATCCCGGTTTTGTGTGATCTGTGGTAAACACCGTCTGTGTCTCTAACGTGGTCATACACTTGTAGAAAATCAGGAAGTGCAGCTCCATCTCCCCCTGACTTTGCGGGCAGTGTGCACGTACCCTTTTGACCAGTCTGCCAGCTGTGCCCTCACTTACCAAGGCCATGCTCATTGTGTTTGTACATAGTTCAACCAGAAATCTGCAGATGTTTGCCCGTGTGTGCCACTGTCCATTCTGTGTTTTAGGGACCCCATGGAGGGCCAGCTATTATTGACAAACAGATATTCTGGATGTTGCCCGTTTGCATGCGCCCCAAAATAATTAGTGGTAAGTACACACAATCCATGAAACACTACCATTCCACAACTAATGTAGATTTATTATAGATATTTTCTGATATATGTGTGTGTACGTGTATGAGTGTGTATGAGTGTGTGTGTGATTCAGCAGAGTGATGCAGAAGGCTCCTACAGTGGTTCAAACCCTTGTCAGTGGGACGCCTTTGAAGTGCTGCAGCCTTTTCACTGCCTTCATCTCTTTCCACTTCTCTCTCTCTCCATCACTCTCTATTCTTCTCAATCTCTCCAACTCTCTCCCTCATCTCTCTCTCAATCGCTCTCTATTCTTCTCAATCCCTCCAACTCTCTCCCCTCTTCTGTTGCTCCACCTCGCTCTATTCTTCTCAATCCCTTGTTCTCACTCACCTCTTCTCACTCCCCTCTTCTCAATTCCCTCTCCTTCATATTTCGTCTGCCTCCTCTGCCTGTTACACTTTTTAAGTAGGACCAAGAAACACTGCAGTCCATTTTGTCACGCTGCTGTGGAAAAGAGCTGCTGTGTGTGATGTGTTTGGTGTGTGTATGTATGTGTGTGTATGTTGAGGGGTTCTCTAATACTGCTAACCTTATAATCTGTACAAAGATCAGAACACACAAATGCCAAAAAGGGCTCCATTTGTCCTAATCCCAGACATGGCTTAAAAAAGGTAAGTTGGCTCACTCCCAGCATGTTATTTTGACTTAAGAGTGCTCATGGGCTCCTGTCAGAGCAGTGGATCTTTATCATGACTGATTAAACAGTTTCTATTGAATGAGATCATCAACACCACTTTCATTTCAACAAAGACCCAGCTGTCACTTGGCCACACAATGTCCATATTTCATCTGCCAGGCCTGGAAACACTATTATCTTTACACTCTGGATGTCAGACAACGGTGCTGATAAGACTGTTGTCAAAAACAGGTGTCTGACACACAGTGTTCAGTTAAGGAGAAGTTTAATACTGACGCACACGCACACCCACACGCACACACACATAGATTTATTTACAAGGTGAAGACCAGCCATTTTGTACCATAAAATAACTATTTTAGCAAACCATGAACGTAACTCTACAGAGGAGAGTCTATCCGCCCAGGGCCGGGATACCAGGTCAACATGCCTTAGAGAGCTTCAGGACTAAGAAAACAAGAGTTATCAAGAGACGGTACAGTTAGATACTGTTCTACAGGGACAGAGGACATTTAGAGCAGAGGGAAGGATGGAGGAGCAGAGGGAAGGACGGAGGAGCAGAGGGAAGGATGGAGGAGCAGAGGGAAGGATGGAGGAGCAGAGGGAAGGA
>JACXGJ010012261.1:0-18264 GCA_016801105.1 Esox niger | reverse complement strand
TCCCATGTAATGGAATGGGGGTGCAAAATAGTGTCATTTTTTTTGGTGATTTTTTTGCTTTTTTTTTTAGCCAAAGGGGTTGTGATACCCATATACACTCACTATAGATGTTTTCTTTTACAGAAATTATTCTAGGACCCCAAATGTGCATGTAGTGAAATCCGGCCTAAAATAGCCTGGATCAATGAGGGTTAACCACACCATGACATTATCTAACCTTAACCACACCATGACATAACCTAACCTTAACCACACCATGACATAACCTAATCTTAACCAAACCCTGACATAACCTAACCTTAACCAAACCCTGACATAACCTAACCTTAACCACACCATGACATTATCTAACCTTAACCACACCATGACATTATCTAACCTTAACCACACCATGACATTATCTAACCTTAACCACACTATGACATAACCTAACCTTAACCACACTATGACATAACCTAACCTTAACCACACCATGACATGACATAACCTAACCTTAACCACACCATGACATAACCTAACCTTAACCACACCATGACATAACCTAATGTTAACCAAACCCTGACATAACCTAATGTTAACCAAACCCTAACAAAACCTAACCTTAACCAGACCATTACATGACCTAACCTAATCCTTAACCACCCACTAAACCATTTTGTCCCTAATACAAGCACATACGCACACTGTCACACGTACACATGTGCACACACACACACACACACACACACACACACACACAAAGCCAGAGTACACTGGACTTGCTTATTGTGTTATCAAGACACGCAGACAGGCAGCCTGGTTTACTATACAGGATCTGGAACTGTGTCAAACTGTCGTTTTTAAGGCAGAATTGTCATTTTGTTTTCTTTGGCTTCACCAGGATTTCCTCAATTCATCACCTGGTCATGAAAACATTGAAACTGAATTGCCCTTTACATGGCCTCAGTCCGCTTTCCCTTGAACTTCATACTTACACTGATTGCATCTCTGACAGGTTAGCTTGTTGAGCGACATGGGGAGTTTTGTGCAGGATCAGTTAGAGGCATCTGTCAAGATTAGAGAATAGATGGGTCACTTGCCTCTCATTATCGTCTCTGTCTTGTACAAACCTGTTCTGAAATGTTGAATGCAGCCTGTTCAGAATGTAGGGTTAGTTAGCTGTGTTTTCTGCCCGATAGTGTTCCCCAGCGCCGCGGGATGCTATGAGAAACACTGTCAACACACTCAGCTGGTTGTCCAGCTGTTGTCAGTTGAGAAATGTTAGACTTGATAAAAAAAACTGTAAATTGAGTTGTTTTTTTGAACAAGTTCTGTATTAGAATAGGAATACAGCATACAATAAGACACTGCTCCAAAAAAGGAAGGGCACAGAAATCACACATCGGGTCTCGATGAAGTAAGTATCTTAGAGAACAAAATCTTTACTGTTGTGTAATTTGTTGGGATCAAAATGATGTCACCACGGTCAGTGGAATCCAAAATCACCAACCGATTGAGGGTTGGATTCAAATCAGAGTAGGCAATTGAAATCACAGGCTGCTCCAACTTGTGTGAATTTCATCATGTCAGCTCATAATGTGACTCAGTAGTGTGTTTGGCCCCCACGTGCATATATGCACTCCTGACAATGTCTGGCATGCTCCAGATAAGACGGTGGATGGTGTCCTGGGGATCTCCTCCTAGACCTGGATCAGTGAGCTCCTGGACAGTCTGTGGCGCTACTTGGCGGCGTTGGATGCACTGATACATAACGTCCCAGAGGTCTTCAATTGGATTCAGGTCTGGGGAACGTGAGGGCCAGTCAATGGCATCAATGCATTCGTCATCCAGGAACCGCCTACATACTCTGGCCACATGAGACCGGGCATTGTCCTGCACCTGGAGGAACCCAGGGCCCACTGCACCAGCGTAAGGTCTGACGATGGTTCTGAGGATTTCATCCCGGTTCCTAACAGAGTACCGTTGGCTAGCATGTGGAGGCTTGTGTGACCCTCCAAATAGATGGTCTCCCCAAACCATCACTGAACCACCACCAAACCGTTCATGCTGGAAGATGTTGCTGGCAGCATCTCGTTCACCACGGTATCTCTAGAATATTACACGTCTGTCATGTGTGCCCGGTGTGAATCTGCTCTCATCTGTGAAGAGAACGGGGCGCCAATGGTGGTCCTGCCAATTCTGGTCTTCTCTGGTGAATGCCAAACAAACTGCATGGTGCTGGACTGTGAGCACAGGTCCCACTAGAGGATGTTGTGCCACCCTCATGGAGTCTGTTTCTGACAGTTTGGTCAGAACCATGAACACCAGTAGCCCGCTGGAGGTCATTTTAGGTGTCTCTGGCAGTGCTCCTCAGTTTCTCCGTGGTTGATGAGCTTCTAAGGGCCAGTCCAGCTCACCTCGTGTAACGGACCATCTGCTCTTGAGACACAGCAAACCTACATGTGATGGCACATGGATGTGCCATCCTGGAGGAGCTGTTCTGCTTGTGCAACCTGAATGGGCTACAGGTACCTCCTGGGGTGACATCAAATTGTCGGCATTTATCGACAAGATAATAAAATGTTAGAATGTTACAAATTGTCTCACTTTGGGGCAATAATGACAGGTTATTTGTTTTAGACCAAACAAATCTGGCTAATGGCCAGGTACAGGAAATGATCACGGCTAGCGAAAGCATATCTGTGCATCCCGGCAACATCTGTTCCGGCTGAAAGGTTTTTCCCGGCCGCGGGACTGATAGTCAACAGACTACGTAAGCCTGCTCGTCTATTCCTGGAGCACGTGGACATGAACATTTTTCTAAGCAAAAATAATTTATCGTAATTATATGGACATTGCCTAAAGTTTCTTAGCATTTTTGTTAAGGTCTTGCATCAATGGACGCTCTGGACCAATTTTTCTTGGTTTTGTTCATTTGATAGAATTTTTAATTCATATTAAGCCACCTGCCTAGGGTATTTTTTTTTCACTGGAACTCAAACATATTGGTTGGTTGGTTTGATTAAATGCAGACTGTAACATAACTAGACTGTTAGTGTACCTCATTGTATTTTTGTTTGGTAAGTATAGTTTTAGGCGATTGTATATAAAAAGTAGCTGGCTAGATGGTCTTATACATTTAGAATGTTTTTGTTATGGCCAAAAAACACTGAGGCAAAGACATTAGCTAAAATCCACATTGTAACACAGGACGTGGCGTGTTAGTGGTCATTGTTGCTGGAAGCTCTCCAGGAGGGAACAAAAACATTTTATTGGTGATTGATGTAGATCGCCTGGCTTATTGAACCGATAAAAACATATTTGGTACCTGAGGCAGGCTAAGCAAATGGAGAAGTTAAAATGGATATCTGGTCTTAAATTGACCTCGCATGTCTCAGACTTGTCACCACTAGTCCAAAAGAGGTGGGAGGCAGGGTGTAGTCCTGTCTCTGCTTTAACATGTTATAATCCAGTGTCACCCCTTGTTATCTAAACTAATGATTTGTTTGCATGATGGGACCTTTCAGCTGAAGAGACTTCACATTGAAAGGATTTCAAACAGGATTTGAACCCATGTCGGTTATCTCAGTACCGTCTCCCTCCGTCTGTGTGTATCTGACGACGATGTGTAGCTTTTAGTCTGGAGAGACTCGGAAGGTGAACCAGTCTTCTGTGTTTTCACTCAAACCTTTGGCAGCAAACGTTTATCATTTATCAAAATATGAATCCATATTTGGACTGCATTCACTTGGATCTCAAGAATTCCACAGGCCTTTTCTTTCCGTGTTTCTAGAAAATAGTTAATCTGGCGCATCTGTCTCTTGTCATGCCTGTGTCTCACTCAGCTAGCTTATCGGAACAAACTCTCTCTTTCTCTCTCTTTCTCTCTCCTGTCCCACCCTCTCTCAGCTATCTCTTCTCAGTGATCTCTGTCTCTCCTGACCTGTGTGTCTCCCTCTCACTCCTTCAGATAGCTAATCTAAAACCAGTCTCTCCCCTGCCTAAAGACAGTAGAGGTCATGAGAACCCACTCCCTGGCACTGAATATTAATGAATTACATTTTAAATATTGTTACTGCCCTTTTGTCATCAGATTACATACTCGTCCATGTTTCGTTGCACAAAAACAGTAGAGCTGAAGATTACATCATGCCCTCCTTCTTTTCAGCGCATGTGATGACATGCTCATTTGCCCAATGATGTCAGTTAGCTAGGCGGGGGCCTTTGTCACCTGAGGGATTTGTTGGGGTGTGGCGAGGTTGCAGGCATAACAAATGCGCCCTGAAATGTGCCAGGAAATCACTGATGCCTCACAGGCTGATTGTCCCCATAATATTCAGTCAGTAACCCCTCAATGCCTGATAAGTAATATGTTATCTTTCAAATAAAATTACCCAACACGGTTTGGGTTAAGAATATTTTTTTCCTCAAGACTTTTTTGCTCAAACTTTTCCCGGTTTAGTTGATGCTGCAGAGGAATAAGCGGTCTGACAGCCGAGCTGGTTTGACATCAGGCGTGTCTCCCAGGGCTCGTTTCAGGGCACCTTTTCCTGCCACTGACGACGCTTCCTGTTTCCCTGGCTGTGCTGACTGATTGGTCAATAAGAATACCAGGACCGGCTGCTTCTGGTCTAATAATGCCTGATATTAGAGGGAACCGTTGAGAAGGAACACACACACGTACACAAACCGGAACCCCAAGGGACCATTGGCATGGGAAACATTTCTTTAAATAACAAATATATAATAACAAAAGTACAAGAAAAACAAATCAGAAATTCCAAGTTGACGTTGCTTATGTGAAGGATAACGGCGAAATGTGGTTCAGCTGACTGAGGCCATGCGCTCTGTTTCTCTTTCTCTCTTTTTCTCTCTATTTTTCTCTCTCTCACTAACACACTGCCACACAAGCTCTCACACTCTCCTTCTCTCTGTCTGTCGTTCTCTCTGTCTCACTCCCTGACTGTGTGTTTGTCGATGTTTCTCAGTTATCTGAATGACCTGGACCGTATCGCCCAGCCCAGTTATGTCCCCACCCAGCAGGACGTGTTGAGGACACGGGTTAAGACCACCGGCATCGTAGAGACGCACTTCACCTTCAAGGAGCTCTACTTCAAGTCAGTACACACGGACACACACACACCACACACACACACACCACACACACACGGACAGACACAAAGACAGACACGGACACATAGACAGAGATGGACATCAATCTGATGCAGGCATATCGTGACCATTTGACAATACTCAGCTCTGCCACGTCTGACCATAATGAGGCGAACAGCTGGCTAACAAGGTTGCTCCGTTAATCTGTTTTGGTTGGTTCGTTCATTTAGACACACACACACACCCCACTAGTTATTAATGGCTTAAATACATGATTATGATGATAGGCACACTGGCATGTTGTTTTGTCCTTCTGTTGTAGGTTGAAGCCTCAGAGCTGTTACCATTGCTGTCAGTTGGTGAAATGATCAACCATACTATTTATCTGCCCTATTCATATCAGAAACGGTCGCAAAGTGAAAGACAGTTATGGTCTGACTGACTGACTGTAAAAGTATATTCACTACCGTGGAAGTTATGAGGTGTTACAAGAATAAATAAAACTGGATTTAATTAGGAGTTTCATCTATTGCCTCATTGATCAAGAAATGTCCATACTATTCAAGAGAAAACAAATCAGCAAATTGTTGTATATATATTACATGTGTTAAACACAAGATAGGTGTATAATTGATTTGTCCAAATATGTGAATCATGTTGATACTTTTCCAAATAGACTCTTGGCTGTAATTGTTGCCAAATGTTCCTCAACCGATTATTGACTAAAGGGGGTGAATACTTACGAAATCCGCTATTTGCTGTTATATATTAGAAATTCAGTTTGAACAATTAGTAAATCTTATTTTTCACTTAGAAATTTGTTCCGACACTGAACTGTCTATGTCTGTCCGTAACTGTCTGTCTTGGTTTGTTTGTCTGTGACTGTGTAGATCCGTCGATCGGTCTCTGGCTGTCTGTCTGTTCTACTGTCTTATCCTGTCTTACATCTACAAGGTGTCTTACAGTGGTATTCGACTCTGGGCCTCTCAGCCAGTTCCACTCCATGTTCTCATAGCAACCCCTAATCAGGGACTTTCAGACCTGGAACACCAGGTGGATATAATGAATGAGGTGGAGCAGACAACCAGCAGTCTCTGTGTTGACGGGCGACGGTGTTGACGGGCGACGGTGTTGACGGGCGACGGTGTTGACGGGCGACTGTGTCTGTGTCATCTCAGGATGTTCGACGTGGGAGGCCAGCGCTCTGAGAGGAAGAAGTGGATCCACTGCTTTGAGGGAGTCACGTCCATTATCTTCTGTGTGGCCCTCAGTGACTATGACCTTGTGTTAGCAGAGGACGAAGAGATGGTAAGGAGGGGGTAGAGAGGAGGAACAGATTATGGGAAGTAGGGGGATGCGAGAAACAGGGAAGCTAGAGATGGGGGAGGGAGGAATGGGGTAAGGAGAGACAGAGTTGACAGTGTGGGAGAGGAGCCTGAGAGAGAGAGGAGACCGGGAAAATATTTACAGAGGAGTCCCTGTTACCGTGCTACTTTGCACTGTAGAATCGAATGTGTTGATGCTTTACAGAAACGGGTCATCCTGTTCTGACCCCAGACTGACGGTCTCGGGCCCAAATCCTAATCCATAGTTCCTCCCCTACAGAACCGGATGCACGAGAGTATGAAGCTGTTTGACTCAATCTGCAACAACAAGTGGTTCACGGACACCTCCATCATCCTGTTCCTCAACAAGAAGGATCTGTTTGAGGAGAAGATCAGCAGGAGTCCCCTCACCATCTGCTACCCGGAGTACACAGGTAAAACACACTTGTGTGTCAGTCAGCTGCATGTTCACCTGCAGATCTGAGGCTCTCACACCTGACTACGATAAATACGGGAATTGAATGTGTGCTGCAGTAGCCTAAAGCTCCCTTAATATTTACGCACAGAGATATATCTTTTAAGTAGGAGAAAATAAATATGATTGATTGAAGAAATAGCTGTAACATTTTCAGAGAGGAGCAAGGTGTTTTCCCCTAATAGGTAGCATAGGTTATTTCACAACGTTTGCACAATCACAATGAACCATTTACATTTGCCATGTGATCCTAGTTCTGACTGCGTCTATGTCTGATATCTTCAGTGGTGGAATGGGCTGACAAAGTAAATATGGCCTCCAAAGTGTCAACACACTTCTCTCTGTAACTGTTGCTTCAGTAAGGTTTGTTTTCTTTCTTTGACCCTATGGTCCAAAACTTTGAATGATCAAACAATTTCTACAAAGTTAAAGATTCTCAGTGGTTATTAAGGGTTTTTGTTTTCCTGTTGGATACATCGTTAAAAGACTGTATTTAGTCAGGTGTGTTCCGACAGCTGTCAACGTGAAGTGTTGATTCTAGGCTTTGTGTTTGCCTTTGGAGTCTGCTGTTGGTGCCTGTCAACGCCAGGACAAATTAGGTGTCAATGAAAGTCAAGGAAGCAACGATGAGACAGGCATGTATGAATCACAAACAGCCCAAACTTTGGGCCTTACTTGAAACGACCATTTGGTCGGGGGGGGCGTGCACACATAGGACCGCGGCCGACCTGGAACCGCCCGCTCATTCGCCAGACAGAAGAGCTTGTAGGTAGTTGTGTGGAAGTCTCCCTTTACACCCGTCCAACGCCACTTCATAACCCCAGACACTGAGCTTTATAACCATGAGTCAACCAGGGCACCATTTACACACCAAATACCTCAAGCAAAATACACGCGTGTTGTTGTTGTTGTTGCCTCTGATTCTCTGATTTGGCTTGGAGCTGTCTGAGCACAGAGGCCATGTGTAAAAAGCCAGTCATACCAGTTTGGTTTACTATTTTGAGGCAGTTTTATTTGTTCCTTTGGTTTCAGTGGTACCTGCCAACCTAAATCAAGCCTATTTAAATATAAAATTAACTTAAATAGCTCTGTTTTGAACTTCTCAGAACTGTTTCTGTCTTGCATTTTTCACGCTGATTACTGACGTTACAATTGAGATCGCGGTCTAATGCAGTGTTTCTTACCTCACCCCCCCCCCCCGCGACCAGGATCACCGCCGATTCTTCTACCTGCTAGTTAACTGTGTTCACTTGGTGTTCCAGATGTCGATGCGAGATCAGAGCATTCATGACAGGGGTTCTGAATATGTCCGTGTATTGTCCTTTCTGAGGCTTGTCAGGTTGGGAGCGACAGATCCTTTTCTACCACCAATCCCTTCTGACAGGTCCCGTCTATTTTGGGATATTGGGGTGGAGAGGAGAGCACCACGGCGTAGGTACAGATGGTGGTAATGAAAGGGGTTCCTCTGCACCCATGGCACAGGAATGGTGTCGTTTAGAGAGGGCGGGGTTCATCTGGCCAAATCATTCTCACGTTCTTGGTCTGTCATCGTGAAAGCGCTAGTATCATGTGTGTGCTAGCAGGCTACGAGTGTGGCGTTCTGAGGCTGAGGTCTTCAGTCACGTATACCAACAGCAGCCCCTTTCACAGCCTGTCAAAAAGTACAGACAACATTTTAAAGGAAAACCTGCCTCAGTCTGCTTCCTAACAAATGTATCATTTATGTTTGGGCCACACACTAACAGGACGAAACAACAACATTCATGTAGCGGTAAATATAATATCATCTTTTCCGGGAGAAGATTTTCCCTGTGCAGTTGCCTGAACATTTAATAAAGGAGTTTTTTTTAAATGTGTCTACAATTTGTGTAATTGCCAACAGCTACACAGGGTGGCAGGCACATGTACACAAGCTTTCTAACTGCCCCTTCAGAAAGTTTCAGAGAATACAAAATGTGGGAAATGAAATACGTTCCCTGCTCAGTTTCATACATTTTTTATATTGTCGAATTGTCTGGTTGTCTGGATTCTTAATTTTTTCTTTTATAGCCTCCTAAGTATCATGGTTATTTAATAGTCAGTGGCCAGTACATCCAGTGTACCACATTACCCATAATGCTCTCTCTGCGACTCATGCAGTTGCCAGTACCTATGAGGAGGCGGCGGCCTACATCCAGTGTACCACATTACCCATAATGCTCTCTCTGGACCTCATGCAGGTGCCAGTACCTACGAGGAGGCGGCGGCCTACATCCAGTGTCAGTTTGAAGACCTAAACAGGAGGAAGGACACCAAGGAGATCTACACCCACTTCACCTGCGCCACCGACACCAAGAACGTCCAGTTCGTGTTTGACGCCGTCACAGACGTCATCATCAAAATCAACCTGAAGGAGTGTGGACTCTACTGAGGGGGTCAGGCGGCTTCAGGTCTGTGACTGTTGACAGGTGGGGAAGGACGGGTGTGGTAGTTGAACCACAGATGTTGGAATGGAAACACGCCTGTCCTTGTGTTACATGTGTCGTCTGGCCTAATATATTCACCTGAGTGAGTGTCCTATTGGGATTTCAGCACAGCTGGAGTGCCGTCATGAGTGTGAGTTTTTAACGGTTCTCTCTCTTCTCTCCTCTTAGGCATCGCGTGGGTGGCGTCTCATGTAGGATGATATGTGATCGCTCTGGATGTTGGTGTTAGGTGAGCATGTGAGTAGAATCTGAGGATTTATGGAACGTAGAACCGGAAGCATGAGACCAAACTGCACGCGGCCCGCGACCAGTACTGAAGTTGGAATTGTTTTCCGTCTCTCTGACATTTATTTTTCACTGAGAGGGTATTTTTTTCTTCTCCATGTTTCACACTCTGATACATCGAGCACAAGGATAGAAATGAACTGTGGGAAGAAAAAATAACAACTACTTGTGAAACAAACGCTCACTGTGAGTTCTATGGGAACTGCCAAATCAGAAAACAGACCACTTCTGTTTTCTGTCCCATATAATGTATATTGATTGATGTTTTTATGTATGCTTCTTATGGCATTTGGTCAGTGATTAACTAACTACAGGTCATGAAGTTCAAGTTACAAGATAGAGCAGGAGAGGGAATTCTTGGAGTTTGTCCTATCCCAGTTTCCCAAAAGCATCCTAAGACTGGGAAACCAACTCTTCCACAGAGAAGGAGCACCTCTAAAGGCCAATGAACAGGCTGCCATTTGGGATATGTTCCTCATGTCCATTCCAGCACTCATGTTTGTAGTTTGACACAATATTCCTAACTATGCACACACAGAACCAGACCATCAAGCTGACTGTCAAGTTCAATAGTTTTCATCTCAATATTAAGTTGTTTTTCTAAACGACCACTCTCCTAATACTTTATTTCGTTCTTTCAGAGGATTTTCAAACATTTCCCATTGCGCCTTGAATATAACTTCATAACATGTTTGTAGAGAGTTCTTGAAACATTTTGCATCTGTGTTTTTTTGGGTAGTGTTAATTCTGTACATTTTACATTTTGTTCAGGAGTTAATTTAGATTTGATGTCCACTGAAAAAATATACAAACTACTCTAAATAAATCAGTGACCTCTCAGTAGTTCTGTGTAGGTGTCCAGGTGAGAGGTTTTACCCAGGATTCATTGTCATTTCTTCTTTCTTTTTTATTTTAAATAGACCACTTTGTATTTAACAATATTTTTATATTTAGGAGTTGTTCATTCTGACACACTATTGTAACATTATTGGTTATTGAATATTGATCATTGTCAAGTGAGATTAATAACTTGATCACAACACTTTCTAAAATAATACCTGTTGATCACTACATGCATGAAACAGAATCACTGCTTGATGTTTTATGATCCCCCAATTAACATACTCGTTGTTATTACGTGCTTTTTTAATCCTGTGGATTTCAGTAAAAAGGAAAAAGAAATAGGACCTCAACAGAGATTAAGTGTGTGACAAAACTGTTGTATATTGATGATACCGTTCAGACTGACCTCTCTCAGTGTCTTCAGTTTTAACTATCTAATTCGAAGGGCAAGTCTGCCTTGAGGATGAAATCAAATGGGAAGTATAGGCCAGAAATGTGCTACTACACCGGTCATTCAGCATGGCCTAATGTTAGGGCAATGGGTTATGGGATGTGTTAAGGAAGTCGAACTCCACTGACATCGTTTTGTACAAATAACTGTGGCCAAATAGCCACTTTCCAGCAAAGAGACGGTCATTACTTCCAGACCTCCACAACACATTCCAAGAACAATCAGAATTTGTCCAATAAGAAACAACGAGACATTTTCCTTTTCTGTTTCAAAACCCGTTGCCACCTGTTAAATCGGTGGGCACAGAGGAATACGGCCCAGGGATTGGATGAGGACATGATGGTTGTGTTATTTTTCCTGGTTTAGTTTGTACAGATCTGTTGTTAATCATTACACTATTAAATGAAGGCACTCAAGCTCTCTGCTCATCTCTGTCTTTCCTTCCTGACCACCGCGGAACACGGCAGCAGCCGAGGAGTCCATTTCAAATCAGAAGCTAAATCATTCAAAATTCTAACCCTGTTTTTTCTAATGGAAAATCGTTTAATTGGAATTTCAGGGCACACTGTAAGCATTGGTAAATCCAAAACAGACAACAGGGAAAACTGTACGTCTTTATTGGGTTTCTATACTTCACAAGAAAAAGCTGTGTAATATTAAAAAGTACTTCAAAAGTACATTACGGTCAAAATAAAGAGTTTGGTCTATTTTTATTTACAAAGCTTGGCATGCAATACACAGTTATGCTATTAAAATGTATGAAAGGGAAACATTTAAATAGTTTAGCAAGGAAATATCTGCCGTTCACTTATGTCGAAGACAGAATGACTACTGATGATTCGACAAACTCCCTTCAGGGCGTTTAAAGGTGACGTTCCACGGTTGAACCGGCTGTCAGACGTTTCGCACTGAAGGGTACAGTACCTCAGCTGGGTTACATAACTGGTTTGGTTTTTGAGTGTTGACCCTGGGTTTGGATGGGATTGGACGTGGTGACAAAGCGTTGGCAGTGGGTGATGTGTAAGGAGTGACGACTGGACACCGGCGGTTCACCTCCTCCAACCGGCGCGGTGCCCCTCATGATGCCGGTGAGTTGTGGAAGGAAGGGAGTTCTGGGTAGACAAAGAGTTAAACCGGTGTTGTTTTACATGTGTGTGTATATGTGTTCTTTTCATCCATACAGCACATTATCGGATAATGGGTTGTGCCAACGCCAATGCCACTTGTCAAGGATCAGTCGTGCCCACAGTTTCAGGTTTGTGTTGGGCACTAAAACTGAAACCAGGTGTGGGTGGGTGGATATACGTGGGTGGGTGTGGTTGGGTGGGAGGGTGGTTGGCTGTGGGTGGATATATGTGGGTGGGTTTGGTTGGGTGGGTGGCTGTGGGTGGATATATGTGTGTGGGTGGGTTTGGTTGGGTGGGTGGATATATGTGTGTGGGTGTGGTTGGGTGGGTGGCTGTGGGTGGATATATGTGTGTGGGTGTGGGTGGGTGGGTGGATATATGCGTGGGCAGGTGTGTGGGCGGGCGAGGCAGGCGGGTGTGTGTGGGTGGGTGTGTTGAGTAGTCATACCTCCGGTCTGGAAGGGATCAGAATATCCCTGCATCTTTCAGGTTGGTTTTGATGACATCCGTGACGGCGTTGAAAGCCTGGTTGACGTCCTCTGTGTCCACGGCGCAGGTCACATGGGTGTAGATGGGTCTTTCTTCCTGCTTCAGGTTTAGGGACTCAAACTGGGCCTTCACGTAGTTGCTAGCGTCTTCATACGTATTTGGCCCTGAAGGGTAGAAAGGGATTCTATTCTTTATCTAGAAAGCTATTTTAAAATTGTTTGTGTATTCATATGACTTTACCCCTGTAGACAGTAAAGGTATCTTAAGTAGTTGTTGGCATATATATATATATATATATATATATATATATATATATATATATGGCCCTGCAACAGGGGTAAGGATTTATTCATTAAGGATTAAGACATTTTTTGACAACAGAAAACATTGGCTCACCATCGTAGTCCGGGAAACAGACGTTGAGGTGGACATGCTTGATCTTCTCTTGGAAGATGTCTTTCTTGTTGAGGAAGAGCACGTGGGTGGTTGCCTCGAAGAACCTGTGGTTGCAGATACTGTTGAAAAGATGTAGAGACTCATGCAAGCGGTTCTGAAAGGGAAGCGATGAGGAAGAGAAGGAAAGACAAATAAAAGACAAAAAAAGTCATCTTCATCGGTATGGCGTGGTTGAAGTGCACATGCTTCTCACGCTTAACTGTAGCCAATCAAATTTCACTTGCGGGTGTGTTTGTGTAAATGTGCGTGTCGCCACCCACCATTTCCTCGTCCTCCAGCAGCACCAGGTCGTACGCGCTCAGGGCACAACAGAAGAAGATGCAATGGACGCCCTCGAAACAGTGGATCCACTTCTTCCTCTCTTCTCTTCTCCCGCTCATATCAAACATCCTGGAGGCACAAACATCCCGGAGGCACAGCACTCATGTCAAACAGCCTGAAGACGCAACCACCATGTCAAACATCCTGGAGACCCAACACCTAGTCAATAAATCAGTCAATCTGTCTCTTTTTTTTACAGCTGTTCCATCTGGGAATGCAAATGTGGAAGTGTAGGGGCTGGGCAAACAGGCCTGGTAGGAATGTGAACACCATGCCAGGTGTCTGGGGAGGAATCCACTGGACCGACCTGAATCGGATGTCCTTGCAGATGAACCGCTCCTCGTGGACTCCTCCTGTTTTGATCCGACACCGAAGGACGTCCTGGGCGTTGGGAATGAAGTCAGGCTGGGTGAGGCGGTCCAGGTCACTGAGAAAGCTGTGACAGAGAGGTTTATGTTCAGTATAAATCAATATATTTACCTGGATATGATCACTTTGTACCTGACACACAGAAATCTTTAAATCTGACCACAGATTTTATATTGGATTGAGGTCTGGTCTTTGACTAGGCCATTCCAATACATTTACATGTTTCCCCTCAAACCACTAAAGTATTGCTTTAGCAGTGTGTTTGGGGTCAATGTCCTGCTAGAAGGTGAACCTCTGTCCTAGCCTCAAATCACGCACAGAGTGGGACAGGTTTTGCTCAAGAATATCCCTGTATTTAGCACCATTCATCTTTCCCTCAACTCTAACCAGTATCCCAGTCCCGGCTGCTGAAAAACATCACCACAGCATGATGCTGCCACCCATGTTTTCCTAAAATTATTTTTATTTAAAAAAAAAAATGTTTTATGTATATATTCTTCTCATTTCCCTTTTCTAACTTAGACTATTGTGTTCTGATCCATCACATACAATTCAGATTAAAAAACATTGAACTAAAGACTGTAGTGCAACAAAATAGATAAAAAGCCAAGTGGGGTGAATATTTTGCAAGGCACTGTACCTACTTCCAGATATTGCATCTGGAGGCCCAAGTGCTGTGCTTAAGGCATCGCTGTTTATCTGTGTCGGCCCACTGTTTTCTGACACAAAACCCTGGACCAGCACTTCCTTCTGTCAATGCAAGACACCTGGCGCATCTTTGCAACTTTCATAGTTCTCTGGGAAACAGTACTGAACATTCTGTGCTAAAACACAAGTTAATAGGGGCCCTCAGTCTTGACAGTAGATTGAGACTCACTAGTAACAGGAGTCTATGAGATGGTAAGCTTCCGCTGCTCTCTCATAGCTCTCCTGGATGCCAGTGTCCTTCCACAGCTTTTTGATGCACTCAACCAGCTCAGGAGGCATAGTCCCCTCCTCTACGGAGTTGGAAATGTTCTCCAGCTTTTTGCCCTCTTCCTGAACATAGAAAACAACACCCAGGTCTGGTCAGTAACAATAATTTGGTGCAACGGGCAGTCAGTAACATTATAGTTTGGAGTAACATGTTCGCTAAGTAACACAATAGTCTGGTGTAAATGGTCTGGTCAGTAACTGCATAGTTCAGTGTAACAGGTCCGGTCACTAACAGTGTAGTTTGGTGTTACATGTCTGGTCACTAAGAGCGTAGTTTGGTGTAACAACCATGAACACCTACCTAGCCTCTGGACATAACCTGGAGTACTCACCTCTGCTTCTGGTGATCCATACTTGATTTCTAGGCTATCCATGCCTCTGACAAGGGCCAGAACTGACTGTAGGATGTTACCATAGATCACTGCCCTGGATGCAACCTTCTCCTCCTTATTGAACCCTCCCAGGTGGAGGATTCTTGGGAGTAAAACAAGACACAAGATGATGGACAAAGAATAACAATGCGGAAGGTGAAAGTGGGGGGGTTTGTGCATCGTCAATGATGCTGACTTAACATCAAAACCGCCACCAAGTGGTGTATCTGTGACACTGCAACTTACTGAAACGATCCTGGATGTGCATTTTACTTTTAACTTACTTCATTTGTTTCACAATGGTGCTTTTCCCAGACTCCTCAGCACCTAAAAGAAAACAAAAATACAATTAATTACATTTGAAAAGGTCTTAAGTCTTCCAGGACAAATTTTAGAGGACTAGTGAGGACGTGATACTGCAGGAATCTGACGGGGGGATGTGGGGAACAGGAAATACTGAAGGGTCAGTCAGTGATGCTGGTTATCAGTTCCAGAACCAACTATGGTGAAAAAAATAAGTGTCTGCTGTACGACCCACTATGTTCAAATAATATATGCTAAAACCCTTTGAGACACCATGTTTAACTGTTGGCCGATCGAAACATCTGTTCATTCCAGTTTCTGGGGATTCAGAATATGAGACCTGAATCTGATCTCTGACTAATAGGTTTAAAGGAATCATCCTTCTCCCATCACTGCAGCTAAACCTGTTTGAAGCCTGCTGGACTGTAGAGAACTTAGATCTCACACTATGAGTTCAGTAAATGGACCTGTGTCATTCAAAAAATAACTCACAGGTCTATGTCTGGGTTTTCATGCCACAGAAATATTGCAAATGTCAAAGCCTGGATTAAAGCAGGTTTAAGCGTCATGACATTTAGAGGCCATTTCCAACTCAGCCAACATCTGCAGCTTCTCCTGGGAGTGGAGATCTGTGTGAACGTCGCCTAAGCCACAAGGCCAGTAAACAGCTTTCGGACTGAATCCAGGCCTAAGTGCTGTTAAAGCAGATGGAATGGTCCACCAATCTGGTCTGGTACTGGAGTTTGGACTAAACCAGTTAGTGTAATTGGCTTGGCCTCCCTTCGGCAGGGAGCCGTGATCCACTTGGACCTAAATTAATTATTTTTTTATTTTGAAGTGCAATTCGGACCAAAACCTGCAAAATTCAGACAATGCCCTTTTCAAATCTACAATTAACCAGTCACACACGAGGACACTGGACTGTGCATTTTAATTTTATTCATTTTTCACTTTTAACTGTCAATGTTCGAGACATTCATGTTCCATTCAGAGGCAAAATCATTTTCCATTGTACTGCCTGACTTAAATGTAACCTAGACAGTTCTGTGTTATTTTAATAAGAACACAAGATTTGTACATGTTAAAGATTTCATGTCTAACACACTATCATACAAAAGTATAATAAACTGTTGGTAGGACACATGAAATGGATGACATAGTACACAAACAAAGACAACCAGTTTAGACCCAGAAAAGCCGGTTTTCCAAATACTGGTTTTAATAATAAATGTCTGGAGTGCATCTTAAAGTGTGCAGTTGTTTTTCTTTGCTATATCGAGATCATGTCTACGGAGGGACCAAGTGTTTGGTGTTAAAGTCTTTTGGATGTGGGCCCGCTTTCCTTCTGATTAGCAGTTCACAACAAGCTTCACCCAAAACCTCTATATCGCATCAATAGCCAATGTCCCAGCTAACGGAGGGTCTGAAAGTTGTTGCGACTACTCGACCAAGAGGAGAAGTCCTAAACAGTGTTACCAGAGCAGGAGCCCGTCACACGGTCAGAAACAATCACACCAACAGATTCAGGTCACCTACCCAGCATCAGGACTTTCACAGCCTGCGTCTCGGCCAGGTGCTTCCTCAGCTCTTTGGAGTCCATTCCTTCCTCTCCCTCCATCTCCAGGTCCTCAGGCTCGTCCATCGACATCTTTGCGGTCCGTTGTCCGGTTAGCTACACAGAAACAGTCTTGGCGGCCGCTGGACAAAGCGATCTCCAGTTGAAGGCAAAATGGTATTGACTGTTGTTAGGTAGGCAGAGTTCACAGAGTGTTTCCCACAACTGCAAATTCAGATGCTAAATGTCACCTGTAGTCACGGGGTTTAAAGGCCTAATCTCTTGTGTTTGGACATGGAACCACCATGGGACCAATCCTATTAAGACAGCTAATCAGGCTTGCAGTGAAGACACCAAAACACGCCCAGTTTGGCTCCTGTGGGCTTGGTTGGGAATTTGGGTTGAAAGGATGGAGAGATTGATACTTTGGAGCCAGAACACATAGGTTTTTTCTAGAGCATATATATTTGTTACCTGTTACCTTCATTAGGGACTTCATAATTTCTGCCTCAGGTTGTAGATGAGCATAACTTAATGCCTCTTGAGCTTGGTGACTGTGGTTTCACGCCGTTGTTCATAAACAATGCAAACAATCATTATACGCTGTCCCTTTAAAACAGGGTAAACTAATTATATCTAATGGGTGGTCAGTCCCTTGGATCTGTAGTTGTGTTTATGATTTTAAGAGTCATTTATATTCTCCAGAACCACCTGTGAGCAATTGTTTAAACTGCATATTGCACCTTTATTAGCTCTTTTTTGTTTTGTTAATGTAACCCCTATTACCCGAATAATTGCAGAACTCCCAGAACCTGTAAATAATTCTTACTTACAAATAATTAGGCTTAACATAGGGACATGCTTTAAATAATTTGCCTTGACATTGGGACAAGCTTTAAGTCAAGTTTCAGTTAAATGGGGGGAAATCTGATCATCTTGATTTTATTTTGGGTTGTACATAAGATGGGCTAGCATAGTAAAGTGGAGGATGAAGTACGGTGGTCTAAGGTGGAGAGGAGGATAAAGAACGCTGGAATAAGATGTAGCGGAGGATGAAGAACGGTGGTCTAAGATGTAGCAGAGGATGAAGGACGGTGGTCTAAGGTGGAGAGGAGGATAAAGAACGCTGGAATAAGATGTAGCGGAGGATGAAGAACGGTGGTCTAAGATGTAGCAGAGGATGAAAATCGGTGGTCTAAGATGTAGCGGAGGATGAAAGTCGGTGGTCTAAGATGTAGCGGAGGATGAAGGACGGTGGTCTAAGATGTAGCGAAGGATGAAGGACGGTGGTCTAAGATGTAGCAGAGGATGAAGGTCGGTGGTCTAAGATGTAGCGGAGGATGAAGGACGGTGGTCTAAGATG
>JACXGJ010012260.1:0-18373 GCA_016801105.1 Esox niger | reverse complement strand
TCCCTCCACGTCTCTCATCATGTGTCACGTCTCCCTCCACGTCTCTCATCATGTGTCACGTCTCCCTCCACGTCTCTCATCATGTGTCACGTCTCCCTCCACGTCTCTCATCATGTGTCACGTCTCCCTCCACGTCTCTCATCATGTGTCACGTCTCCCTCCACGTCTCTCTTCATGTGACACGTCTCCCTCCACGTCTCCATGTGTCACGTCTCCCTCCACGTCTCTCTTTGTGTCACGTCTCAGTCACGTATCACTGACACCATCCATCCAGCCTGTTAGTCAGATCAGTCACGTATCACTGACACCATCCATCCAGCCTGTTAGTCAGATCAGTCACGTATCACTGACACCATCCATCCAGCCTGTTAGTCAGATCAGTCACGTATCACTGACACCATCCATCCAGCCTGTTAGTCAGATCAGTCACGTATCAGTGACACCATCCATCCAGCCTGTTAGTCAGATCAGTCACGTATCACTGACACCATCCATCCAGCCTGTTAGTCAGATCAGTCACGCATCACTGACACCATCCATCCAGCCTGTTAGTCAGATGGCAAATCATTCAGTAATGATACAGAAAAAGCTGTACACTCTTAGCCATGTTACCGTCTGTTGAATCTAACAGAAGTGAAATGAAGGCTGTTATCCCAACCTGGTTGGATAATCAACACCTACAGGCTTACTGAGGGTTGATATTTGATATTTTGTAAGGCGGTGAAAAAAAGCAAAAAGCTAAATTTAGTCGAGACATTATCACATTGGCTTCTGTACTGTAGCTTTATTCACTGTATTCAATAAGGCACATCACGTTATACAAACACACATTTTGACATTTCTGAGTGTAAAATAGATAATCCCCTAAATGGCCCATGCAACTCACATGGTAGGGCTTGGTGCTTGCAATTCCATGTTCCCGTAAGAGAAACAGAGAAAATCTTTGTATTTGCTATTATCTTTATCCAGAGAAACAACAGTGTTCAACAGAATCTGCTTAGTGACTTTATAGAACATTTAAATTAGTAATTGAATTGTTTCACTCATAACATCAGTGAACCAAGATGATGAACTGTAATAGCCTAAAGTTCTTTAAGTCTGTAGATATGAATAAAATGTATATTCAAATGTAACATTAAAAGAAAATATACTTTAGGTACTTTGTACAATCAAGAAAAATACTACTATGTGAATACTACAAACTGCATTTGATTTAATTATTAAAGGAAAATGAAAAACACATTCTTCCCAAAGGACAACATAATGCCACGCATGAGGAACACAGTAACCCCTGATGAAGCCATGCATGTGGAACAAACCCAGTAAACCCTGATCAAGCCAGTCATGTGGAACAAACCCAGTAAACTATGATCAAGCCACGCATGTGGAACAAACCCAGTAAACCCTGATCAAGCCACGCATGTGGAACATACCCAGTAAACCCTGATCAAGCCACTCATGTGGAACAAACCCAGTAAACCCTGATAAAGCCACGCATGTGGAACAAACTTAGTAAACCCTGATAAAGCCACGCATGTGGAACAAACCCAGTAAACCCTGATCAAGCCACTCATGTGGAACAAACCTAGTAAACCCTGATAAAGCCACGCATGTGGAACAAACCCAGTAAACCCTGATCAAGCCACTCATGTGGAACAAACCTAATAAACCCTGATCAAGCCACTCATGTGGAACAAACCTAGTAAACCCTGATAAAGCCAGGCTATGGTCTAAATCAGGCCTTTTTGATGGTCAGGATTTCCCAAACCTGCCCATTTTCTCCACCTCACTCTGTCATAGCGCTGGTTGACTTCCGTGCTTCTCCATTCCTGTAACATGGACAGTTTTTCCATTGTTGCTTCGTTCACATTGTTCACCAATGTAAAGTTGCAGGGTTGGTCCAATGATATTTCTGGGTGCACCAAGGTATTTTGGCCTGTTCTGGATTTACGTATCCAAGATGACACCACTTCTTGAGCCCCTCATTATTCGAGTTGTGGTGTTGAGTGGACCCTAAATCAAAGAAAACAGGTCTTTCCCCCTAAAAGAGTAAGAAACACATCCAATGTACATGGGATATCTCAGAATCTCTGTCAGGTGTTGATTGAACAGTGAAACAAACAGACTTGCCTAACACGAGACAGCTGTGAAGACAACTTTCCAAAGTCCTTTAAGTACCCTACAGAGGGAAGATTATGCCAGAAATATGCTGTGAAATCAATTAATTTGAATACCCACAAATGAAAGCTGATAGTCTGCACATTAACCCATAATGTTATTGGTTTTGGACTACAAACGCAAAAACAACAAAAAGAATTCTGTCTAAATACTTTCTGAATAAATTGTAGAAAATAAAATGAAATGGGGACATACTGTAGATTGGAGGAGTACATCAGAATAACTTATTAAACAGAGTGTGTGCCACTATACCAGACATATGTACAATATTTTATCTGTTGTGTTCTTAGTTACAGATGGTAGAGACAAAACTGTGAGTGGATATATTTCTGACAAGATGACCAAGTATACATCTCTGGCTGGAATTTATGCTAAAGGTACATCTGTTTCTCTTCATGCCTGCTGTATGGTAGACGGCAGCAATTAGATAAATTGTGAGGTGTGTTGAATCGCAGATCGCTTATTTCAACTGACTGGATGTTTTCAGTAGTATTGTGGCTCTCAATATTATTCCTCCCTCTTTTTAACATTTCTACATTTGATATATTCACACACAGTGCATTCAGACAGGGTTCAGACCCTGTCACTATCTCTACATTTTGTAGTGTTATAGATTAAATGTATATTTTTTTGCACCAATCAACACAACACCCATAATGACAGAATGACAAACACATTTATACAAATGTTGCTAGTATATTAAATAACTCAAATATCTTGTATATACATATTGGGGTACGTGTAAAGCTGGAAGAGGCATACCTGAAAAGATTTGGAGATGCAAGATATATTTTGGGTTTAGAAAACCAAAGCTCTTCATTCATACCAGCTGTAGAGGGGAGAAACACACTGAATGCAATCAGATAATGTCTCCAAGTTTTAGCACATTCCCTCAGTATTTACGCAGTTGAAAGAGGGAAACGACATGAGGGGTGGGCTTTGGGAGTGAATTTCATGCACCATTTGGTCAAGTAGGTAAAAGAAAAGATTGTCATGAATACCAGAACTCCCGATAAACACAAGAACCCAAGAGCCATGAATCCCGTAGCCCCATTACCAACCTTCTTTCTCCTCAGGATGTCCTTAGTCAAGAGCCATAAAAGGTGGGAAAGAGCCACCAGTCAGAATACCTGGTTTTATTACATGTTTTAGACAGTTCAAACATAAAGCTACTTAATCGTCTCACAACTGCTTGTGCTGACATGTAGACCACTGCTTAATGTTAAAGCTTCCTGGATTGTCGGATGTGTCCTTCCCTAGGGAGGGAAAATTATGGATCTGATTACCAGCATCCAGAATGCTCTGGACACAACTCCCTGACATTACAACCAGCATTTGAAGTCGGTTCTGAAAGAAAACCAAAGAGGCCTAGATGGGTTAAATACTCGGACACCATGGGGTAGGCATGTTTACTGACGGGCCGTTTCTACATTTAAAATGAATGCTGAGGAACTGACATGCTATAAATATTACACAACCAAGGGTTGGCTTTTCAAGAGTGGCTTTAACATTCTTTACAAGTGGCAGCAATAAAGCTTGTCTTCCTTAAAAACATTTTAGGAAAAGCTATCTGCTATCCACCTGGTGTCTGAGTGCTTTGACGATACATTTTTATTTGGGTCACGATCAGATAGTCATTAGGTGTTAAAATGAATATCTTTCTGTATCAGAATCACTGTGCCTTGTGCCTTAGCTGAGAAGGTTTGGGATATACCTGGCCATCTGCTAGGGTAAGATTTTTTTTAAAGAAATCCCGTAAATGTATTGTAAAATCAGTTCATAAGTATACGATGCCTGTCAAGGACCTGGTGTCCCTAAACGTACTGAAGAAAAATGCCTCAGAGTTGAACCGCGTTGAGCTCCAGAACACTGATGGGTAGCATGTTCATAGCACTGGAAAACAGCCCATTGGCGATCCGCACTTGGTAGATCCCAGGCCCAGACACATTTGTTGTCACCATTTTGTGCACTGAAACTGTTCTGAAGAGAGAGACCAGAGAAAAGGAGGGGTTTCTCCTGCAGCAAAGTGCCCAAGGACATGCTGCTGAGGCAGGCAGTTATGCACACAAATAAAGACATGTATCAACGTGGAGCCATAGTTTGGAGTGCTGAAAGTCTCTCAATAGGAGGACACCAAATGTAATAACCACAAGAGAGTTGCGTAACTCTATCACTGCCTCCGCAATGAGGGCTGCCCTGCCAGTCAAAGAATCCAATGTTTGGCCCAAGACGTTTGCCTGTTTGCAAGAAACCAGCAAGCTTTTGGTACAGTTTATCCTGAAGCCCAGATTTAACACGTGGGACAGCCTGTGCCTGGGAGTCAGCGCTAATAAACCAATCGTCAATGTAGACTTAGGCCCAGAGGGAGGTACACTTAATCAAAGTCTGTGGAGCCAGGGACAAACTGTAGGGCCAGCTGAGGTATCTGAAGGCCCTCAAAAGGAAAATCTCAGAAATCTCTTGTGTTGAGGATTATTCCGGACATGGATGTAGGCATCCTTGAGGTGTACAGATGTGAAACAATGGTACCACCTCAAAGAATCTTGCAGCATTCAAAGAAACAATGGTTCCGCCTCAGAATCTGGCAGCATTCAAAGAAACAATGGTACCACCTCAGAATCTGGCAGCATTCAAAGAAACAATGGTGCCATCTGCCATTCCACATTCATGTGGATGTTACTTTGACACGTACCACTTACCTGAGCATTGTTGCAGACCATGTGCTCACTTTTATGGCAACGGTATTCCCTGATGGCATTGGCCTCTTTTAGCAAGATAATGCACCCTGCCACAAAGCAAAAATGGTCCAGGAATGGTGAGGAACACAACAACGTGTTCAAGGTGTTGACTTGGCCTCCAAATTCCCCAGATCTCAGTCCCATCAAGTATCTGTGGGTTGTGCTGAACAAACAAGTCCAATCCATGGAGGCCAAATCTCGCTACTTACAGGACATAAAGAATCTGCTGCGAACATTCTGGTTCCAGATACCACAGCACACCTTCAGAGGTCTAGTGGAGTCCAGGCCTCAACGGATCAGGGCTGTTTTGGTACCAGATACCACAGCACACCTTCAGAGGTCCAGTGGAGTCCAGGCCTCAACGGGTCAAGGTTGTTTTGGTACCAGATACCACAGCACACCTTCAGAGGTCCAGTGGAGTCCAGGCCTCAACAGGTCAGGGTTGTTTTGGTACCAGATACCACAACACACCTTCAGAGGTCTAGTAGAGTCCAGGCCTCAACGGATCAGGGCTGTTTTGGTACCAGATACCACAACACACCTTCAGAGGTCTAGTAGAGTCCAGGCCTCAACGGATCAGGGCTGTTTTGGTACCAGATACCACAGCACACCTTCAGAGGTCCAGTGGAGTCCAGGCCTCAACGGGTCAGGGTTGTTCTGGTACCAGATACCACAGCACACCTTCAGAGGTCCAGTGGAGTCCAGGCCTCAACCGTTCAGCGTTGTTGCGGCGGCAAAACGGGTCACACAATACCCAATATTAGGCAGGTGGTATGGAAAAATGTAAGAGCCCACTGCACATCTCTTAATTTTAACCCTTCTGTTCCTTCTGACTTTTTTGGAAACGAAAGAAAAAGTTGCAGTGGTCTCCTAATTTTTTCTGGAGCTGTATATCATGTATTAGACTATTTTACTCTAAATATACAGTATATCTGAACCTCAAATGAACTGCAATTACAGCCTGATTTTTCAGCCTGATTTTTCACATTACAGACACCTACAGTTGGGAGAACAAGTATTTGATACACTGCTGATTTTGCAGGTTTTCCTACTTACAAAGTATATAGAGGTCTGAAATTTTTACCATAGGTACACAAAAATCCAGAAAATCCCATTGTGTGATTGTTATATAAATAATTTGCATTTTAGTGCGTGACATAAGTATTTGATCACTTACCAACCAGTAAAAATTCTGGCTCTCACAGACTTGTTTGTTTTTATATAAGAAACCCTCCATTTCTCCACTCATTACCTGTATTAACTGCAACTGTTTGAACTGCTTACCTGTATAAAAGACACCTGTCCACACACTCAATCAAACAGAATCCAAAATAGAGCTTTGGTCTAAACTCCACTCGCCGTGTTTGGAGGATGAGTACAACCCCAAGAACACCATCCCAACCATAAAGCATGGAGGTGGAAACATCATTCTTTGGGGATACTATTCTGCAAAGGGGACAGGATGACTGCACCGTATTGAGGGGAGGATGGATGGGGCCATGTATCATGAGATCTTGGCCAAAAACCTTCCCTCAGTAAGAGCATTGAAGATGGGTCGTGGCTGGGTCTTCCAGCATGACAACAACCCAAAACACACAGCCAGGGCAACTAAGGAGTGGCTCCGTAAGAAGCATCTCAGGGTCCTGGAGTGGCCTAGCCAGTCTCCAGACCTGAACCCAATAGAGTATCTTTGGAGAGAACTGAAAGTCTGTATTACCCAATAATAGCACCGAACCTGAAGAATCTGGAGAAGGTCTGTATGGAGGAGTGGGCCAAAATGCCTGCTGCAGTGTGTGCAAACCTGGTCAAGAATTACAGGACACGTATGATCTCTGTTTTTGCAAACAAAGGTTTCTGTACCAAATATGTTTTTCTGATGTAGCAAATACTCATGTCATGCAATAAAATACAAAATAATTATTTCAAATTCATACAATGTGATTTTCAGGAGTTTTGGATGCTTTGTAAGTAGGAAAATCTGCAAAATCATTAGTGTATCAAATTATTGTTCTCCCCACTGTATATCTGTACAGAAATTAACATTTACTGAATGCACAGAAACCTCAAACAGGTGAACCTTATTGTTGTGCTGAAATTGTTAAGTGATAATAATTGTTTTGTATTACAATCTGTGAGAGTGATTATTGTGTTGTGGATCTCAGGCTCCATTGCTCCACTCCAGGTCTGTTACAGTGCTCATTGACAGGGCTGGTGTTTCACATGGAGGTGGAGGGGGAGGTGCAGTACGGGACTGTCCAATGGGACGAGAGTTTATTACACTCCACGGGCCAGGTTCCTGCAGGACCTCTGTACAGCATTAAGTGCCTTCAGGGTTCTGTCAGTCAGCTCCATTTTCCACACTGTGAGGTTCTCTCTGGTGAGTTACAAACCACTCACAACTATGATTAGTAAAGATACTGTACAACAGCCAAACAAAACTGGATGTATGTCTGTTTTTTAGGAAAGGGTCTTGGTTCCCTGTCCGTGGCCCATATCATTGGTAACAATGTGGAGGTGTTACCACCACTTAGGGTGACTGAAACACACATAGTGGTGGCCGTCAGAGACCTGTCCTTATGGGGCCTGGTCAGAACCTTTATCCCCTTCCTGTCCATCAAGGGACAGGTGCTGCCTTTCCTCCAATCAGTGGACACGTCACGTTCTGTTCTGAATGTGATCGTCCTGCCAGGGAATGTGCCACTCAGTGAGGTAGGGTCCTCACTGTGACGTTTTCAGTGTGTGTGTGTGTGTTTTGTGTGTGCGTGTGTGAGTGTGTGTGTGTGTGTGTGTTTCAGTGCACTTTAACTGATAAAACCTCTTGTTGCGTTGCAGGTGAAGAAGGAACAGACAGGAAACATCTACATGCAGGTCTGTTCAGGCTGCACTCTCACTAGATGGGAAACATACATTCTCTCCTCTGACATGGAGAATGTCCAGAACAAGATAACCCCGGAGGTAGGTGTGGATTTCACCTCACAGTAATGTCATGCCACATAGTGCCAGATGAGCTTTAGTACTGCGTCTTTCTTTACTACTTAATCTGGCGTTGAGTCTTTGCCATTTTGGCTGTGAGGTTTCAACCAGGCACTTCTTCCTCATTGGTTTTATTCAGTGACATGTTAGGATTTAGCACCATCATGTCAAGTATTATAAAAATCACAAAACAAAATGAGACAACTATTCTGATATGGTTTGACCTGTTTTACATGAGTTTGATTGATCATATTTCTCACTTTGTTTTAGTGTGCTGCATTTGATTGCAACTATGGTCCAAACTTCCACCCCTCCTTTCAAGTGTTCCTGGATGTGGCACTGAAGGATTTGAAGTTGAGTCTGCTGAATCGAGGGGCTGGCTTGGTGTGGAAGGGAATGATTCCTCTGCCAGGAAGAACCCAGATCAAACCAGCACACATGGGTCAGATATGTTAAACGCTTTTAAATAAATGCCCTTTTCATTATTTAGTTTGCATGTACACTTGTCCTCATACGTTTGCATACCGTGGCAGTAATTGTGAAAAGTTGGCATTAATTTTGAATATACAATGATCATGTAAAACATTTTTATTTATTTGAAGACAGGGATCATATGAAACCATTTATTCTCACATAATTGTTTGGGTCCTTTTTAAATCATAATGATAACAGAAATCACCCAAATGGCCCTGAGCAAAAGTTTACATACCCTTGAATGAGTGGCCTTCTTACAGACACACAAGGTGACACACACAGGGGAAAATTGCAAAATAATGAGCTGCATTGTCGAGTTGCCACAAAAAATGGCACAAAAAAGCCCGGTTACAATATGCCCTGACAACACCTTGACCCGCCTCACAGCTTTAGGCACTTAGAGGGACGAGACCAAAATAGAGCTTTATGGTCAAAACGATAAGCGCTCTGTTTGGAGAGGGGTCAACAAGGCCTATAATGAACAGAACACCATCCCCACTGTGAAGCATGGTGGTGGCTCACTGATGTTGTGGGGCTCTACAGGCACAGGGAATCTTGTGAAAATTGATGTCAGTTAATTTTTTTGTTTGTTGCCATGTAGAATGTGAATCCCATAAGAAATACAAGACCTGTGTTTTGCCTGGTCACTCATGTTCTCTTTACAAATGATACATGTATCACCAATTCTCCAAGGGTTTGCAAACTTTTCAGCTCAACTGTATAATTGAACTTAACAAATGCAAATATAGAATCGTTTTTTTCTGCTTTTAGGTGCTCCTGTAACCGGATGGAAACGGACTATGTCTCCTCCCACCGATTCTACAGAGAAGCTGCTTTTTTCTGTACGGAAGGTCTTTGTGGATCGTGTGTCAAAGCCTGTTGTTGATAATCTGCTGGATGTTCTTTTGGATGAGAACATTATTAATGCCAATGAAATAGATACCGTGAAGGAGATATCAGTGAGGGCAGAGAAGGCCAGGCAGGTCATAGACATGGTGTTGAAGAAAGGACCTGCTGCTTGTTCTATAATGAAGACCACTCTGGAAGATCTGGACCCGTACTTATGCAGAACACTTGGCTTCAGCTGAAACATCTGTACAAGGCACTGGTGAGCTTGGTCAGTGGTGTTTCCATCCATTAGATGGTCTGTACAGGTTTGTGGTTTGGTCTGTACAATTGGTCTGTGGTTTGCATATTGCCATTAATCACTTGCTTCTTCTGGGTAAACGGCAGAAGTTTTTTTTACCAAAATATCAACAAATGTGTCTTGAGGACTATTGGGCACAAGTGACGTTATGAAATAAAAAATGTTTTTTATGCATTAAAATACACTGTGTTACATAAATGTCAATGCCAATAGCATGATGCTTTGTATCCTGCATGATCACACAGCAGCAAACATGTACTGTAGTTGAATGAAAGCAGACAGTGATGAAGACTTGAAGAGGAATATTTGTTATAACACGGGACCATCAGTAATGACTCCCTCAGACTGCAAACTGCCCCTGGTGGAACCCATCTCCTTGCGAGAAGCCACTGTCCAACTCATGAGACAAAGTACTTACCAGCTCATGCAGTAAAATGTGCCTGTAGAGATGTCTTGGTAGCCATTCGTTTCATTTAATGATTTTTATTGTGTGGATTAGGCTATTGTGTTTTGATTTCCACTACCAAACACAGCAAAGCAAGTCCAAATAGTTCTTCCTAATATTGTTAATGCACACATCACAATGTGAGTGCAACATGTCAATGTGGAAGAGACACAGGTGAGGAAAGAGAGAAACTGATGTTAAACATGATTCCACTGTCAAAACATCAAGACATCAGCAAGTATGCTCTCATTGTTTACAGCTGACATCTACTCAGGACAACAGGCTGATGTAGACAAGGACATTCCCATATCTAAAATAAGTAAACAAACTATATGGTTCATACAGATCTGAATAGTGCGGATCTTTGGCATATACATATGTTTGTAGCAGTTAACAGGAGAAGAGTACTCTGGATATGGACAAAAACCAGGGTGAGCTACCAAACCATTTTAAAGTTAATATAACTCACCTACATACTCACCTATGATATAAACCAATCTAAATTCCTTTTTTTCTGGGTCTCAGGAGGGTTGGCTATAATTGGTTGTAGCATTTTCTTTTTGTCAGAACAGCTATGGCTTGATTTTTAACATACACACTTCCAAATATATAGGCAAATTAGGCGAAAGAGATGTTGGCGATGATGGTGTAAACTTTTGGAAAAATGTATGCCGTTATAGACTAATTCTGTAACTAATTGCCTAACAGTAAAACTGCACATTGCAAGCGCCTTGTGAATAGCGATTATTTTCTACAATAGAAGAGCAAAGCTGGCTGAAACATCGCCACACCAGCAGACAAATAGCAGCAATGGAGAACGTAGTGGGTTCTCCAATTCATCGTTCACGCGATGGGGGGTCAGGTTCTGGCAGGGAAATATTTATCCACACCACACCGGTCCTGGGCAGGACAAACATTTCTTTTTTTCAACAGTGCATCAAACAGTATTGGTGTATTGGGCTATACCGATATCTATAAACAGCTCCGGAAATAAATGTGAGAGCGCTGCATCTTTTTCCTTCCTTTCCAATAAAGTTGAAAAGGAAAGTTTTGAGTGAGGATCAGAAGAATTCAATATGCAGTGGTCTCTTTATTTTAACCCTAATGTTCCTCGCTCAAAACCTTAATTTCCGACTTTAGGAAAGAAAAAGGTGCAGTGGTCTCTTTATTTTCTCCGGAGATGTAGAGCAAAGTTCAAAGAAGTTCAAAAGGTATATGTAGATAAATCTATGATTTTACCAAGTGTGCGAATTATACTATGACAATCGATGTTCAACATTTTCCCCAGGCATGTTTCGACCCACCGACCTGTTGTTTTTACCTCTTTTGGGGAGTCCAAGTATGAATTAGTGGGGTCACCAATCTCCCCTGTCATTCGAGCCCTGTTGGTGCACGCGTGCACATGTGCGAGGTACCAGGCAAAAGGGAATTTTACTTTAACCACTTTATCGGGGAGTTACAATGGTGCCATTACTTCGCAGCCAACTAGTAGGAAACCGTATTTCTTATTAATGATACCTGACTGTTCTGCAACATGGCTCGATCCCATACTTGTTAGAATTGCCATAAAAACACTATTATATAACATTTAACTGATTTTTTTAATATTCCTATAGACCTGGAAAAGTTTGTGACAACTAATTTGAGCTTTAGAAACAAGTGTTTTCATAAAAGCATGGTTGGCCTCGTTTCACTGGAGCAGTGTAAAATAAGCTTTATGTCAATGACCCAGCCTTAGCAAATTGAGTTTATTTACATATCGCATTTGACTGTACAACATCAGTTTTAGCTTTCATTTATTTAGTCTCCATCATGAGTGGCCTAGCTGCAGCTACCAAGAAGTGGGAGTGAACTACGGGTGAAGCGCAAATGGAGTGAGGGCTGGAACTGCACCAACGCTATGAGCTGGTGGCTGAGGTGCCGCCGACCGCCGTGGATCTGGTGCGCCGGAGTGTCAGGCAAGTGTCATTGCGCTGGAGGGAGGCAGCCAATTGTCAAAATGCGGGTTAGCTAGTAAAGAAACAATGACTTGGCTCACTTAAGGGCTCTTCCGTACACGCTGGGTTCAGCGCTAGTTTACGTCGTGCACATGTTCTACATTCCGGCAGAAATGGGCCTGTGAAACAGGAACAAGTGTTAAAATGGCAGCGCCCATTAATCTGTTCGAAAGTTTGGCTGGATCTGGCAACGCTGCTGCTCACATACGCTCATGCTCTAACCCACACCCTCCTGATACGTGAGCTTTTTTTGTCTCATCCAAATCAGGACAAATAGCTAGCTAGTACCAAGCTGATAGCTAGCTAGTACCAAGCTGATAGCTAGCTAGTACCAAGCTGATAGCTAGCTAGTACCAAGCTGATAGCTAGCTAGAACCAAGCTGATAGCTAGCTAGTACCAAGCTGATAGCTAGCTAGTACCAAGCTGATAGCTAGCTAGTACCAAGCTGATAGCTAGCTAGTACCAAGCTGATAGCTAGCTAGTACCAACCTGATAGCTAGCTAGTACCAACCTGATAGCAATTTTGCTTTGTGGTTGAAATCTGTTGAAGGGAAATGAAACAAAGCTCACTGTATTTTTTTGCAGGACGTCTTTCCACTATAGGAATTCAATTTGGCTAATTACTGTATGAAATGTGAGAAACACAAAAACGCTGCGAAAAGCTTCCAGCAAACGCCCAGCATTTCTCTGTTTTTGTTGGTTTTACCGCAGACGACAGTCCCGTTAAGTAGGCTACTGTATTGTTAGCTGTAGGCTCTAACAGTGGGTTATATTAATTTGTGTGGGGTGTTGTGATGAAATTGCACTTAAATTGAAATAAAAATGGCATTAAGTCTTTACTTTGCTGAAAATCCTTACATTTACCTTTCTGAAACCTGCCTATACACTGTAAAATAATTTTTACAGTGTGTCACAGCTGCGTAAGAGTTAATTAATTGACTTGAAAACAGGCGGTACACTAGCCAAATGGCTGTGTGGGTTGAAGACAACCAACGGCTCCCATTTTCTGAGGGCAGTAAATAAATGGACATAACAAACCTACACAAACAATTTAGTCATCAATGCAGCCTACCAGTCTTACAGGTCCTCATGTATTATGTTTGTTACAGATGTGTATTTCCATTTTGGGGACAGTGCTGGATGATGGAATTACTTTCACAGGGGATTTGGATTTTCATTTTGGGGACAGTGCTGGATGATGGAATTTGAGAAGTGACAAATGTGTATTTCCACTTTGGGTACAGTGCTGGGTGATGGAAGTAAGCCTGCTTTGAGGTGACAAATATGTGGACATTCTGGGGGTGGATCTTTTCAAATGTTAGTTTGACAGTCTTGAAAACATCTTGACTGGTTATGTTTATGCTACGTTTTAAAAGTTATGTGACAGTTCTTCACCAAATAGATGATTTGCTACTGAATTTGTTGTGATTTAGATTCTGTGATTCTATTCTATGTCTTATGTTTTCTTGACATTGTTCTGGTGACGGAAGGAGAGACTCTCTTCACTGCTGTAAAACATCCTTGTTGATCTCATCACCAGGATCATCTGTTCATACTGACTGGATCAAACCCCTTATCGTCTGCAGCTGATTCACTGGTCTCCCTCATGTTAGTTTGACAAGATGGTAGCATGAGGCACTATATGCCTGAAAAGAAACCGGACACAAAGTTCCCCTCTGCAAAGCAGGACTAATACTATTTATGGCCATAATTACTATGATAATGTGAAGTCTTGCTGCAACCACTGCCTGTGTAGGACTGATTCCTACTTACTGCCACCCAGTGGAGGATAAATTAATTGCATTTCAATTGAAGTCGTGTTAAGATCTGTTCAATGCTGCTCACAGACAAGGACGGATCCCATATACAAACCCAGCAGTCCCTTGAGGAAGACACAGATGTACATGCATTTATATTATACATGTCCTTTTACATACATTATATAAAGAGGTTTGGTTCCCAGCTCTATAAGGGGCACTAAGGGAAATCAAATATGTAATCCATTACTATTCCATTCTGGAGGTTAGTCAGATATGTCCCTTTAAGGTTGGGAGAGACCCCAGGGAATAAAGCTACTTTTACTACTTAACTTTTACTTTCTATTTTTGTTACCTTGAACATGTTAGGTATGGAATGCTAATATAAATATTCTGTTTATTGTTTCCTATATTGTACTGGACAACTATATTCTTAAGGTGTTCTTTGCAAAATCAAAGAGTTTATATCTCATAGTCTGTGGCTGTAGGAGTGAATGATCGTTCCATATTGGAGGAGGAAGACAAGTTACTCTGTGTAGAACAATATTGTAGATGTCATTTGTAATTTATGCAAATGTGTGCAAATTACATCTAACACATGTTTCCTCTGTTACATACTACTTAAAAGTAAATTTAGAATTAATTTACTACATATGCTAATGATTGTTTTAGTCAAATTACATGGCTCATCTACAAACAATTGTAAAGTTGCGGCGTTATTTCTTGCGTTAATAAAGGTACAAATATTCATAATTATCCAACATAATTTCATTTATGTAGTGAAACTGACATTTCTGATAGTGAGCACAGTTTTTATTATACAGTGCAAGATGACTCTTGATCTCTCAGAGTTGAGGATTGTGTTGCTTGGGTCCAGAATATCTGGGAAGAGTTCAACAGGAAACACCTTAGCACAGAATACTGAATGGCTAGGCCGGCTGTATGTCCAGATACATTAACCACTAATAACAATTCCCTGATTTGGGTTTGTTCAACAGTGAAGGTAGAGTGATGGTACCAGATCAAAATAAAATGGTTGTGGTAAGTTCTGTGTCTGGCTCTCTAATACTGTCACCAAAACAGCAGTCTGGAATGATATCAAAGATGCTGAAAATGACTTCTGACTTGGATTTCATTGCGTAGGTAGGTTAATCTGCTGTTCCGCTTTCCATCAGGAAAACATCTCGCAATCACATCTAATAATCATTACGTATTCAAACACCATGTCAATTTACCATAAACAAGCCTGAACTCTCAGTATGTGTCTCCAACTCTTGATGATTAGTCTTGTATTGGCTGGGAGAGTGTGAATTGCATTACTGCACCTGCATACTAACTGAGGAGTTTTGCAGTACCCACCAGCTATTCAGATCCAGTCCTGGAGAGACAAACATTTTATTTGTATATAATGTCCACTCTCTTTTTACTTGCTCTCACATTGACTCCCAAGTCTAAAGGGCCACTTGTTTTTGTCCCTCCTGTCGGTTGTGTCTTGGCAGGCCACTTGTCTTTGTCCCTCCTGTCGGGAATGGCTGCAACATATATAAAAAAAGTTAGATATTGTGATAATTGAAATTGGTTTATAATGGATTAAGTCCACAAAGAACATCATAATGATCAACAGACCTAAAAAGTTATTTGGCCAAGTAATGTCTTTGGTTGTTATTGTTTTTTTCTAGGTCTGACCTAAAAATTGCATGTCTGACTTAAAAATACAAAAATGTTTGTGTTCTGTGTAATATCACATTTTATCATTGCACATTTACTCTGCTCCAAAAAAATACATAGATACATAGATAATTACATTTCAGGTGGTTGGGCATTGTTATCACCAAGGAGCTGGTTTACATGTGCAGTAAACACAATTTAATGACAAACTGAGACAGAGACAAAGTAAGACAGAGATATAGAGAGAAGTTAGAGAGACATGGATAGATGGATTGACTGTCGAAGAGAGACACAGAGAGAGAGAGCAATAATTGGAGTCAAAACCAGCCATTTCTTCTGGTACAGGACTTGTGTGTATATGCATGTTTACCACTTTGCCTCCAGGGGGCACTGGTGTAACACACTCCAACATGGAGGAGCTTCAAAAGTAGATGTTTGCATCTGTCTGGCTACTGTATCTGTAGCAGGCAGGCTGCCATATCCTCCATCACATAATATGTAGACAAAATCGGTCTGAAGTGGCACACTATTTTCTATATAGTGCTCTACTTTTGGGATTCACCATTCAACCTAACCCCTAGCACACCAGTGGACTGTGGATATTCATCATTACCCCTAGCACACCAGTCTAGTGTGTGGATTCACCATTCAACCTAACCCCTAGCACACCAGTCTACTGTGGATATTCATCATTACCCCTAGCACACCAGTCGAGTGTGTGGATTCACCATTAAACCTAACCCCTAGCACACCAGTCTACTGTGAGGATTCCTTATTAAATCTAACCCCTAGCACACCTGTCTACTGTGAGGATTCCTTATTAAATCTAGCACACCAGTCTACTGTGGGGATTCATCATTAAATCTAACCCCTAGCACACCAGTCTAGAGTGGAGGCGTCAGCTCTTGTTTAGTAGTACCATTCCTCCTTATCTACCTTCCAGTTTCAGCCATTAATATATTGTTAATGTTCTAAGTTGCCATGGTAAAGCATGACCTTTCTACAGGGCAGGTTGAGGTCAGAATATTTCAGCTCTTCCACCCCTGTCTCTCTGTCTCTGACAGCCTAAAGGGTGACAGTGGGGCAAAAAAGTATTTAGTCAGCCACCAATTGTGCAAGTTCTCCCACTTAAAACGATGAGAGGCCTGTAATTTTTTAATGAATTTACTGGTAAACTCCTCAGTAAAATATGTATTTGGTCACCTACAAACCAGCAAGATTTCTGGCTCACACAGACCTGTAACTTCTTATTTAAGAGGCTGCTCTGTTCTCCACTTGTTACCTGTATTAATGGCACCTGTTTGAACTTGTTATCAGTATAAAAGACACCTTTCCACAACCTCAAACAGTCACACTCCAAACTCCACTATGACCAAGACCAAAGCGCTGTCAATGGACACTAGAAACAAAATTGTAGACCTGCACCGGGCTGGGAAGACTGAATCTGCAATAGGTAAGCAGCTTGGTGTGAAGAAATCAACTGTGGGAGCAACTATAAGAAAATGGAAGACACAAGACAACTGATAATCTCCCTCAATCAGAGGCTCCACGCACCATACATACTGTGAAGCATGGGGGTGGAAACATCATGCTATGGGGCTGTTTTTCTGCAAAGGGACCAGGACGACTCAGTGGACGAACAGTGTGTGAAAACCTTGTGAAGACTTACTGAAGACGTTTGACCTCTCTCATTGTCAACAAAGGATAGAGATTAACTTTTGTTATTGACCAAACACTTATTTTCTGCCATAATGTACCAATAACTTCATTAAAAAATCCTACAATGTGATTTTCTGGATTATTTTTCTCCTTTGTCCCTTATAGTTGAAGTGTGCCTATGATGAAAATTACAGGCCTCTGTCATCTTTTTAAGTGGGAGAACTTGCACAATTGGTGGCTGAATAAATACTTTTTTACCCCACTGTATGTTGGTAATGATCCTTACACCTAACACTACTACATTTAACTCCAACCAATCTCTACATAATGCACCCAGATATCTGACAACTACAGCACCTATCCTGAATACTCAAAGCAGTCTAATGTATTTTCTAAAATCTCCTTTACATAGGCAGGTTTCCAGCACACATTGCGTGTGCGTGTGCGCGTGTGTGCGTGTGTGTATGGTGGGATTCTGTGTGTATGTATTGGGAGTGTGTGTGTGTGAGACCAGACTTCTGTGAAAGGGATTCATTAGATCCTTTCTCCTGGGTAGGGTGAAACATTGCTCTATCAGGGTCCTATTGACACCAGATCCCACGGCTCAGAATATACTAGCCAGGTGTAGAGTAGTGTGCAAGTGTAGAGTAGTGTGCAGGTGTAGAGTAGTGTGGAGGTGTAGAGTAGTGTGGAGGTGTAGAGTAGTGTGGAGGTGTAGAGTAGTGTGCAGGTGTAGAGTAGTGTGCAGGTGTAGAGTAGTGTGCAGGTGTAGAGTAGTGTGCAGGTGTAGAGTAGTGTGGAGGTGTAGAGTAGTGTGCAGGTGTAGAGTAGTGTGGAGGTGTAGAGTAGTGTGCAGGTGTAGAGTAGTGTGCAGGTGTAGAGTAGTGTGGAGGTGTAGAGTAGTGTGCAGGTGTAGAGTAGTGTGGAGGTGTAGAGTAGTGTGCAGGTGTAGAGTAGTGTGCAGGTGTAGAGTAGTGTGCAGGTGTAGAGTAGTGTGGAGGTGTAGAGTAGTGTGCAGGTGCTGGTCATATAATTAAATAGTTGATTTATTTCAGTAATTCCATTCAAAAAGTGAAACTTACATAATGTATACAGTCATTCCACACAGACTGATATATTTCACGTGTTCATTCCTTTTAATTTTGATGATTATAACTGACAACTAATGAAAACCCCATAACAACCCCACCACTGTCCCGATAGTCTGATTATCTACCATAACCGCCCCACCACTGTCCCGATAGTCTGATTATCTACCATAACCGCCCCACCACTGTCCCGATAGTCTGATTATCTACCATAACCGCCCCACCACTGTCCCGATAGTCTGATTATC
>JACXGJ010012259.1:0-18305 GCA_016801105.1 Esox niger | reverse complement strand
TGAGCTGGTCATAAAGCGTACTCTGTGATAAGAGATGACCTGAGTGTGGCCCATGAGCTGGTCATAAAGCGTACTCTGTGATAAGAGATGTCCTGAGTGTGGCCCATGAGCTGGTCATAAAGCGTACTCTGTGATAAGAGATGACCTGAGTGTGGCCCATGAGCTGTTCATAAAGCGTACTCTGTGATAAGAGATGACCTGAGTGTGGCCCAAGAGCTTAACGTAACGTTTTCTTTGTGGACAATGATGGACATGACTCAAGTATTACAAGCATTCAGGGAGGTAGAAGATAAGAGGCACACCCCACCCGGGGAGGGGGGTTCCCAACCAGACAAAGTCAGATGGCGTAATGTGTGAAAGTTAGGGTTAAGATTTTTGCCCATTCCTCCTTGCAAAACTGCTCCAGCTCCTTCAAGTTGGATGGTTTGTGCTTGTGAACAACAATCTTTAAGTCTGACCACAGATTTTCTATTGGATTGAGGTCTGGGCTTTGACTAGGCCATTCCAACACATTTATATGTCTCCCTTAAACCACTCAAGTGTTGCTTTAGCAGTGTGTTTGGGGTCATTGTCTTACTGGAAGGTGAACCTCCGTCCTAGACTCTAATCACACACAGAGTGGTACAGGTTTTGCTCAAGAATATCCCTGTATTTTGCACAATCCATCTTTCCTTTAACTTTGACCCGTTTCCCAGTCTCTGCTGTGGAACTCTGCAGCTCCTCCAGGGTTACCTTCGGTCTCGGTGCTGTCACTCTGATTAATGCCCTCCTTGCCCGGTCTGTGGGCAGCTGTCTCTTGGGAAGTTTGCTGTCCCTACACATTGCCCTCTGTTGCAGGGTCAAATAACTATTAATGTTCACGGATTTCTGATTTCACTTATCCAGATAGCCTCTGGGCTGTCATGTGCTGTGTTCCTGGTTCGAGTAGGGCCACAACATTGTGGGTAACATGTAAGGTGATCTGACCCCCCCCGGGTCAAACCTGCTGAAGTTTTCAGTGCGAATGCTGCTGCTGCCAGGCCCTGGTCACCGGTAGTCATTCCCCTTTCCACTGGGACGAGTCTGTGGCTGTACCTGGCAATCAGATGGTGGGCCCCATTGTGTTTCTGGATCAGGACCGCATTTGCGAAATCCACTGCTGCATAGAGTTTGAAGGGTTTGCTGTAGTCTGGCAAACCCAGTGCTGGAGCTTGCTGTGGAGAAGGTTTCAGTTCAGTGAAGATGCTCAGAGTGTTGCCATGCCAGACAATGCGTTTGTTGTCAATGACGTTCAGGTCGTGTAGTGTGTGAGAACCTGGCATTTTCTGGGCCCCACATCCTGCAGTATGCCGTCCTACCCAGGAACGTTGCCAGCTTCTTCTGTGTCCTAGGCTGAGGGCAGGCAGAGTGGTCGTCCAAATACTGTATCAGGGTGCTTCCCCTTCCAAGCAGACATTGGCCAGGTCTGCTGCCAGAACCCTGTTGAAAATGGATGGAGACTCCCAGTAGCCTTGGTGCAATCTGGTGTAGGTGTACTGTCGGCCCCAGTAGGTGAAGGCAAAGTCTGGCTGTGAATCTGGGTGCAGAGGAAGAGAAAAATTCTGAACACAGGTCAATGACAGTGTACCACTATGTCTGTTGGAATGGAAGACAGAATGGTGGCAGGGTTTGGTACCACTGGGAACTCAGCCTGAACCCCATCATCTAGAGGTCGTAGATCCTGAACCATTCAATACTTCCCTGTGCCAACTTTCTTCACTGGCAAGAGGGGAGTGTTGTATGGGCTGATGATTGGGATGAGCACGTCCTGTCTCCGCAAGTACTCAAAGGTAGGTTCAATTCCTGCCTCTCCTTCAGGTGATATCCACTACTGTCGCACTCGAGGGCCGTCCATGTTGGGTTTCAGAATGGTGCGGACACTTGGGGCAGAGCGGATGAGTCCCATCTCGTTTGGTCCAGTCCACCAGACATTCCCCTTCAGTGCATCTCCAATCATTCAATCAATCAATCAAATGTATTTTATAAAGCCCTTTTTACATCAGCAGTTGTCACAAAGTGCTTTCACAAAACACCTGGCCTTAAACCCCAGGGAGCAAACAATAAAAGTGATGAACTTCAGTGGCTAGGAAAAACTCCCTAAGAGGGACAAATTTAAGAAGAAACCTAGAGAAGAACCAGGCTCCAAGGGGTGACCAGTCCTCTTCTGGCTGTGCTGGGTGAACATATTAAGAGTCAACATAATAGTTCAATGCATGTGGGCTGAGCCCACAGTCTATTTAAACGTAGTCCAGATCGGAGGCAAAACCGGAGGGACAAGGACAGGGACAGACAGGGGGAGGTGGGGTCAGCAGAGTGGCAGCTGAAATCGTCAGGTATCGTCTTGATCTGCAACACAACCAGGAGGACTTTGGACAGGGACCGCAACAAGTCAAGCCTGGTACTCCCCAGGTGGGGGTCAAGACCTCATGTCCTCCTAAGTTTAAATCGACAGAAAACAGGAAAACTTGCATTAGATCTACAGGGATTTATAGTGGAGAAGGAGAACTGACCCTACTCCCCCAGTATAATAATATAGCAACGTAAGACCTAGGGGCTGAGACAGGGGGTCCAGTGATACTGTGTCCCTATCTGGAGGAGGCCCCGGACAGGGCCCAACAGGCAGGAAACCAATCCACCCACATTGCCAAGCATCAGCCGAAGGGACACCCACCCACTGCAATCATCCTGAATGAGGGCCGAGTATTGCCAGCAGAGCACAGCCCAATTGCACCAGTGTGCAACAGATACAACAACAAGCCAGTGACTCCGCCCCCAAATGGCATTTGAGGGAGGGCATCCCAGTGGCGATGAGAGCCCACCTGGCAAGACAGCAAGGGCGGACAGTATCAGGCCTTTCTGGTCACCTTCACGCCCCTGGTCCAGACTTCACTAAATCAGACCAGGCTGAAGAGATGAGTCTTTAGTAGACGCTTGAATGTTTGCACTGAGGCTGCATTTCTATTTTTGATTTTGATTGGCAAATCATTCCAAAGTAGTGGAGCTCTGAGAGAAAACCCTGCCTCTGGCTTTCGCTCCAATGTTCTGGAGGCTTGCTTTAGTGCTCTAGTATTTTCTGTGTACCAGGGAGAAAGTTTCTTGTTGCGTAATTCTTTTGTTTTAAGTGGTGCAACCATATCTAAAGTATTTCGCAGTGTTGAGTTAAGATCCTGGATTAGATTGTTTGCGGATTTATTTTCTTTGTCACCGATGAGCGAGCTTGGAAGAATATCAAGAAATCTATTTGTAGTCCAAGAATTTATAGTGCGGCTTTTGAAACTCATTTTTTGCAGAGCGAGTGGACTTCTTGTTGTTACGGTAAATGTAATAAGACCGTGATCCGATATTCCAGGATTTACAGAGGAAATTATTAGATCTAAAATATCGATTTCTCTTGACAGGACTAAATCTAAGGTATGATTGTGGCTATGCGTTGGACCGGAGACATGTTGGATAAAACCCAGAGTCAAATATCGTTTCAAATGCTTTTTGAAGAGGGTCGTTTGACTTTTCCATATTAATATGGAAATCGCCAAAAATTTGAATACTATCTGCCATAACTACAAGGTCAGACAAGAATTCTGGAAACTCATTGAGGAACATTGTATATGGCCCGGGTGGCCTGTAAATAGTGGCTATGTAAAACGATTTATGGGCAGGGGACATGCGCTGGCTTGAGCAGGGGGACCTTGCGTGCGCTGCAGGATTTTAATCCATGACGGTGTAGTGTGTTACTAATAGTTTTCTTTGAGGCTGTGGTCCCAGCTCTCTTCAGGTCATTGACCAGGTCCTGCTGTGTAGTTCTGGGCTGATCCCTCACCTTCCTCATGATCATTGATGCCCCAAGAGGTGAGATCTTGCATGGAGCCCCAGACCGAGGAAGATTGACCGTCACCTTGAACTTCTTCCATTTTCTAATGATTGCACCAACAGTTGTTGCCTTCTCACCAAGCTGCTTGCCTATTGTCCTGTAGCCAATCCCAGCCTTGTGCAAGTCTACAATTTTATCCCTGATATCCTTACACAGCTCTCTGGTCTTGGCCATTGTGGAGAGGTTGGAGTCTGTTTGATTGAGTGTGTGGACAGGTGTCTTTTATACAGGTAACAAGTTCAAACAGTTGAAAGTAATACAAGTAATGAGTGGAGAACAGGAGGGCTTCCTAAAGACAAACTAACAGGTCTGTGAGAGCCGGAATTCTTACTGGTTGGTACTTATGTCAAATACTTATGTAATGCAATAAAATGCTAATTAGTTATTTAAAAAAATCACACAGTGTGATTTTCTGGATTTTTGTTTTAGATTCCTTCTCACAGCTGAATTGTAACTATGATAAAAATTAGACTTACAAAATAAGCAGTGTATCAAATACTTGTTCTCCCCACTGTACGTGTTACGTTAAGCTCATGGGCCACACTCAGGACACCTCACTAATGGATACAAAGGCAGTAAACTTTATAAACGCACCTCTCTGGGCTCATGGTAATTGCCTGCTCATGATTATCTCTCAGCATGAGGCACATACATTATTATGGACATAGAAATTGTCTGTATGTGTAATTTGTGTGGATTCCACATTAATATGTTTATAATAAAACTACGTGATTATACATTGCACATTAATATTTTCATAAGTATAAGGTTATATATGAATTTTAGAGAAAAATCTCTCAAATGCTGTATTTTTTATTAGATTTTTTATTTTTTTATTAAATGTATATACTGCCATCTTTTACCACTCACAATGCGTTCCACTTCACTATATACAGTATGTATACAAAGAGAAAAAAATACATTTAGCCAGGGACAGAGCTTTTCTTTCCCCCCTCAGGGCCAGCTTGTTGTTGTCATAGCTGAGATGTTCCAACATGGATTCTTGATTATGCCTACTGCTGTGACAGAAGTATAAACATGTTTCATTTCATATTTGTAATGTAAAAAAATAAACCACATCTGTTTCAGATTACCACAATGCTCAATATAAATGAAGGGAACAGGTAATCATCAATGCAAAACACCAAGTCAATAAAACTTCAGGGATATCAATCCGTCCAGTTAGGAAGCATAAAGGGTTGTGAATTAAGGTCACCCGTTTGGTGCAAATGAACGTGACAACAGGTGCCCTGAGAGAAAACAGCAAGACAACCCAAAAAAAGGGAATGGTTTTGCAGGTGGTGGCCACAGAAAGTTGCTCTCATCCTTTCTGACTGATTCTTCTCTAGTTTTGCATTTTACTAGTGTCCTTGTCACTACTGGTAGAATGAAGTGATACCTGCAGTCCATTCAGTTTGCACAGGCAGGCCAGCTCATCCAGGATGGCACATCCATACGTACCGTCAGAAGAAGGTTTCCTGTGTCTACCAGTACAGTTAAGAGCATTGCGAAACTTCCAGGAGACAGGCCTTTACACAAAGAGAGCCGGAAAGGGCCATAGAAGGGCTTCAACACAGCAGCAGAACCGGTATCTGCTCCTTTGTGCAAGGAGGAACAGGAGGAGCACTGCTAGGGACCAACAAAATGAGCTCTAGTGGGCTACCTGTGTGCATGTTTAGAATGCAAGTTCTGGTGCTATCAGAGGAATAACCTTTGTGTAAATCGAACAATCTGCTGATGATGGATCTGACGGTTTCCATTCTATTGCATTATTTCTATTTTCACTGTAGAGGACATTGAATTGCTTCTATGTATGAATTGTGCTATATAAATAAATACATTTGCTTGCTTGCTTCCATGTTTCTGACCAAACTGTCAGAAACAGACTCCATGTGAATGGCATGAGGCCCGACGTCTTCTCGTGGGATCTGTGCTCACAGCCCAGCACCGAGCGACTAAATTCGCCAGAGAACACCAGAAGTGGCAGGCTCGCCTTTGGTGCCCCGTTCTCTTCACTGGTGACAGCAGGTTTACAATGAGCACATGTGACAGATGTAAATGTTATTGTTTTGGAAATTCTTCAACTAATGTACATTTGAGACATGTTTGCTTTTCTATTGCCTGGTATTTAACTCTGGTCTTTGGTTTTGAGACATGTCCGTATAAGAATATTAGGAACTCTGAATATGAGCATCTGTTCCTTAGGAATGTAGGAAAGGGGAATCCAGTATTTTCCTAGGGGGCATCATTGACTTGTATCGGCAGATTATAGGGTTACTCATTAATCTATCCATCTGTATAACTCAGAGAATCGATTTGTCCAGATGCTGCAAGTCCTCTTCAAGAGTTGAAAAGGTCACCCATGTGGGGGAAGACAGCCCTCCCTTTTGGATAAAGCTGGGCAGCATCTTACCAAACCCATTTTAATTGTAATAAATACTGACTGTTCATGTATCTTCCTTCAGAGGCTCCTCGAATCCTGTAAGCTTTTGACGCGTCTCTATATTTGCAAATAAACTGCCAATTATTTCAAGAGAATTGTCTCTGCACTTACGTCTCTAAGAGTTCCTATCGATGGAATTACCATCACAGTTATGCTGCCTGCAACGTCATCCACCATGACAGGTTTGGTGGTGGGTCAGTGATGGTCTGGGGAGCCATATTCTCACAGGGTCACAGATCTCCATGTGCTAGCCTAAGATGGTGCCTTTGAGGATGGCTGTAGTTTTTCATGCTCCCATCCAACTTTCAGATTTATTGTTTTATGATTGTGATTGTTAATGTGTGATTTTACTGCATTTGCAACCACGTTATTTACATATTACAGACAATCACTATTGGACATCCAAACTGCACTGGAATTGACTTTTACATTCCGAACATCAAGTTAAGCCAACACCCCAGGATTCCCTTTGGGTTAACCTGAACTAGCACCTGGAAAACGACACCAATGGAGAAAGTTTGGGAAGCCGGGTGGAGTTTGGTCCGACTGCGGCTGCAGGGAAACTGTGCTCCTCTCCCTAGTATTCTCTTAATAAACATCCAGTCCCAAGACAGCAAGCAGGACGAAATTAGGGGCAGTCTAGCTTTCCAGCTGGACATTAACAACTGTAACGTTCTGGTTTTCACTGAAACATGGCTGGAGGCCTCAATCCCTGATCCAGCCATTGTTCCGAAAGGGCTATCCATTCATCAGCAGAATCGAACAGCAGAGTCATTACATCAGTCATTCCAACAGCCGTGTATGTCCCCCCCAAGCCAACACAGGGGCTGCGCTCAATTAACTTTTTCAAGTTATCGAAAAAGTTTTAATGTCTACACCCGGAACCTGCCTGTATTCTTGCTGCAGATTTTAACAGCACCAATTTTAAGTACTACCGAAGTAAAAAAACACATCAACTTCCCGACATGCAGGCAAAACACTCTTGACAATGTCTACCGTAAATTCCGGACTATAAACCGCTACTTTTTCCCCTCACTTTGAACACTGCATGCTATAATACGGTGCGTCTAAGGCATGTTTTTTTAATGACGCCAAAAACAGAAGACCAATAAAATGGATGAGTACCGGTAGTTCACAGAGGTCCAATGAAATGGTTGAGTACCGGTAGTTCACAGAAGACCAATGAAATGGTTGAGTACCGGTAGTTCACAGAAGACCAATGAAATGGTTGAGTACCGGTAGTTCACAGAGGACCAATGAAATTGTGCGATACATCATGCGCACTTTCACAGTTAATTACGGTCTTATATATCAGGCATTTGTACTCACCCTCCTCAACATGGAAGACACTACAAGAAAAGCATACGATGCCGCTTTTAGGTTAAAGGCAATCCGTCTGGCGATCGTGTTACCGACACATACGTATATTTAAAAGTATGGTAGATAGCATTTGTAATATGTACTGTGTTTGTTTTACTAAAATCCTCACGTGTAATATCTTCCTGTGTAAATATCTCATACAACGTGGGACTGTATCCGGTGCAGCCTGTACAAGTACTAAATGGATTTTCTAAAATTAGAGCGTGCGGCTTATAATCAGGTGCGCTCTGTAGTCCGGAATTTAAGGTACACTCCATTTCATCATGGATATAAGGCCCTCCTCCATCCTGCATTCGACAAATCAGACCATGCGTCAATACTGTTGCTCCCTGCTTACAGGCAGAGGCTAAAACAAGAGAAGCCCGTGACGAGGTCCGCTCAACGATGGACGGATGAATCGGACGCCAAGTTAAGTGACTGTTTCCCCACTACCGACTGGAAAATGTTCAAAGAGGCATCTGGAGTCAATATCAATGAATACACAGAGTCCGTGACCGGTTTGATTAATAAATGTATCGACAATGTTGTGCCTCGTACAACTACAAAATAATTTCCTAATCAAAAACCGTGGGTCAACAGTGGTATTCGTGCCGTGCTTAAGGCACAGACTGCAGCATTCCACTAAGGACAGGGCAGTAAGGACAGAAATCCCAGTATGACCTCAGGAAGACAATTAAAACTGCCCAAAGCCCATACAGGGTCAAAGTAGAATCTCTACCAGGGCTCCAATACCAGGAATATGTGCAGTGGTCTGAGAACCATCACTGACTATAAAGCCAATACAGAGTCAAAGTAGAATCTCTCTACCAGGGTTTCAATACCAGGAACATGTGCAGTGGTCTGAGAACCATCACTGACTATAAAGCCAATACAGAGTCAAAGTAGAATCTCTACCAGGGTTTCAATACCAGGAACATGTGGAGTGGTCTGAGAACCATCACTGACTATAATGGCTATTCAGGCAGTGTGGGGGAAGTGCCAGCTTCTCTCCCAGAGGAACTGAACTCTTTCCATACTCGCTTTGAGAACATCATCCCTGGCATGGACACTCAAATGGACCAGGACGGCTGCCCTTTACAAATGACCAGGTCAGACATTTGCAAAGATCCAGATCCAGTTCTGGGAGGAGATCCCCCAGGACACTATCCGCCGTCTCATCAGGAGCTCACTGATGCCCAGATCCAGGTCTGGGAGGAGATCCCCCAGGACACCATCCAGTCTCATCAGGAGCTCACTGATGCCCTGATCCAGGTCTGGGAGGAGATCCCCCAGGACACCATCTTCTGTCTCGACAGGAGCTCCCTGATGCCCTGATCCAGGTCTGGGAGGAGATCCCCCAGGACACCATCCAGTCTCATCAGGGGCATGCAGGGACATTGTCGACACTGCATACATTCACGTAGGGGCCAGACACACTACTGACTCCACTGAGTTGCCCTGATGAAATCCATCAGTTTGGAACAGCCTGTAATTTCAATTCTCGATTTTTGGTTTCCATTTACTGTTGTCATGTCACATTGTTGTCAACAAATTCCACAATGTGCAGTTAAGATTTTTAAAGAAAATCTTTAAAATATTTTGTTCATTAAGACCTGATGTGTAATTAGTGTTACCTTAAATTTTTTCAGAGGAGTGTATTTAGGACTAGAGATGTGCACTGGACAAGATTGTATCATCTGAATAGTATGTGTTATTATTCAAATAGTATTCGGTTAACCAATATACATGTCTTTAAAAACTACCCATACAACATGAGCAATACTACATAACACACCAAGGACTGGGTGAAGTACCCATGAACATTGGCTAAATGGCTGTTCATGTGACAAAAGAGCGAGCACACATATGGAGGAAGCGCTGTGGTTGACATGTAAAACTCGGCAACAGAACTAGAAGACTAGTATCGATCAAGAATCTCTGAATATAAAACGAACTTTACTTCGGGCTTTTAGCAAAACAATGTGCCTAATCGATTCAACAAGGCGTCGTTTTGCCATCACTAATGCATACAGTCGGCTTAACAACAGTACGCTTGACAATTCACCCAATTCACCACCTGAGCTGGAACGCTAACGCGAGTCCATAGGAAATGAATGACATGGAACCTGCACAGAGCCTCGTGGCATGATTAGTGCAGATAATTCCATTCCCTCAAAATGGCAGCAACGATTGTCCAGTTGTATTTTATTCCTACCGTCGCATCCTAAAACGAAACTAAATAACAACGTCTGATGTAGAAACTAAACATCCCGCCCTCTATTATATAAATTGCAATTACATCTGGGTAACCTGGAAATATGACAAAATCGCTACTCCTAAATATTTCTCATCTGACGTTTGATTACAAGGAATGGCGCGGTCAAATCATATTTTATAAAAAAGGAGATTGTCTTAATTAAAATTATGCCCCACTTACACATATTTACAAATACACATTGAGAAAAGACTAGCATGTCTCTAGATTGAAAATCAATAAGCGTAGCTCAAGAGTTCCAGGGGAGAAGGGTTTTTAGGCAGTAGCATTGTACTACAGAGAATTGCGCAGAAAGTTTGGAAAAATGTAATATCAAAGGCTAAATGTAGATGACAATGTATTTAAATGAAAAGTGTAAATAGAAGTTCAAGAAAGATATCTGCATACGTTAAATGTATGATATATTGAATGCCTTCTTTGTCTTCATACTAGTGGGGCTGTATGTAAAGCGGTAGTGGGTATTTTGTTTTGATTTAGAACACGTTGTGAAGACTAGCAGGAGCCACAGGGATATATTTAATTTATAAGAGGAGCCAGGGTGAAAAAACACCTAAAGTAACTACCGTATTTCCCCGATCTCTCTAAAACTACAACACGAAACGTAGATAGATAAATATTAATATACTGGCCTATTGATAAAAACGTTATACTCACATTTCAGGAAGAACTTGTTAGCTACCAACAAGCTCCAATTCTCCAATCAGAACAGTGTGCTGTTAATTTGACAAATCAAATTAGTGTATCATTATTTAGACTAATCAGAACATTATGCTCTTAATTAGACTAATCAGAACATCGCAATGCTAATTGCGCTGCATAAAGACCATACCTGTAAGGCTGATACAGGTTGGTCCTAACGAGGTCGTCATGGAACTGTTGCCGTTCACATGTCTTCTGCTAACCAGCTTGACGTGTCTAACGGGTACAATTGTTTTTAAGCTTGGAAATTGTTTACTTTGTACATCAGGTTTTACTTGGTGCTACTGTGGGGTTAGTTTATGTTGGAATGCAGGTTGTGGGCTGAGATCTGGGATTAAATAATGTTGTGTTGCAGGTTTGGGGAAGTTCATTGAAAAATCTAATATTGTATTGCAGTTTTGGTGTTATCTAGTGTTGTCTCAGTGTTGTGATATCTAGTGTTGTGATATCTAGTGTTGTGATATCTAGTGTTGTGATATCTAGTGTTGTGATATCTAGTGTTGTGATATCTAGTGTTGTGATATCTAGTGTTGTGATATCTAGTGTTGTGTTGCAGGTTTGGGTCAGCAGTGTGGCAGTAAACATTGGCAGTGTGATGATGGGACTTGTCTGCCTCTCTCCTGGCATTGTGATGGGAGCGGAGACTGTCTGGATGGCTCTGATGAAATGGATTGTTGTATGCTGACTCTGTCTTCTGTTAATATACTTACTGTAGATTGCTGGTTTGTCTCATTGCTTGTCCCTGTCCCCAGCCTGTTCTAGGGGCTGGTTTGCCTGCCTTTCTGGGGTCCCTGGCTGTGTGAGGGCCTCTGCAATGTGTGATGGGCAGCGCCAGTGTGAGGATGGCTCTGATGAGTTAAATTGCCCAAAGAACCCGGGCTGTCTGCTGGTGGACTGGAGGTGTAGGAATCACATCTGTATCCCAAGGGACCACTACTGCAATGGGGCTAATGACTGTGTAGACAACTCTGATGAGGAGACATGTGGTAAGAGACTGTTATTATAAAGTCATTCTGCTTTACCGCTGGGTTGTGTAATTATTTATATCTTTTTGGGGGGGTCATGACCCTAACCCTGACCCACAATGGAAATGATGGACAGCTGTGTGATAGACACAACATGTACCTTTTTAATAATCCAGTCGTGGTTAGCTGTAACCTTACGTCTGTCTGGTCTACAGATGTGACTTATGCAGCCTTATGGGCCTTTGTGTTTCTGGTCTCATCTTGCCCTCTTCATGCTAATGTTTGTTTGGTCATGTCTTGATGCAGCACTGTCCTAATCATTTTGTGCATAGTGGAGTGTCACATGAGAATCAAAGGGCTGGTTATCCATTATCCTCCGTTACCCTCCAGGTACCTTTAATAGATCACATGCCCTAATCTCTTCTAGCTGCAATGAGGGTTTAAGCATAACGCGTGCGTGCGTGCATGCAGTAAATGTCCCCATGAGTATAGTAGAACCACATGATATTGGACTCATGGGGACCTTATGTCGGTCAATTTCTGGCTCAGGGTTTAGGGTCAAACTTAAAATTAATTTGAGTTAGAATTGGGGTTTCTTTAAGGTCCGGGCCTTGTTGGTTAGGGTTAGGCATTACACATAGGTAAAGTTTAGGTATAAATGTTACTTTATTGGGGTTAGGTTTAGGGGTACGATTAGGGCAAGGGAGCATGCAATTTCTATTTTCGTGTGTCCGTGTGTCCATGTGTCCGTCCAGGTCAGTGCGGGCCAGCCGCCTTGCGTTGTCCTGAAGGGGCGTGTATTTCTGAAGATGAAAGATGTGATGGAAAGCTGCAGTGCTCTGATGGCAGTGATGAACCCTTCACTTGTGGTATGAATATGCTTGTCACCTTCAACTGCCATATTTAGTCTTCTAGTGGTGATGGGAAACTACTAACGCTCAGTGGTGTGGTGGTCAAGAGCATTGGGGTACTGAATGGTTGGTTGCTGACCAGGTGAAAAACACTGGTTCTGTCAAACTCTGTTGGAACATGATCATAGCATACTTAGCTAAATAATAGTATATACAGCTCTGGAAAAAATCCTTTCCAAAAAAGTTGCTAGGTGAAGGTTTGAGTGAGGAACAGATGTGTTCAGTTTGCAGTGGTCTCTTAATTACAACCCATGAGACCACTAGAAAATTTCCTTTTCAACTTTTTTTGGAATAGAAAGATGGGTGCAGTGGTCTCCGAATGTTTTCTAGAGCTTCAGGTCTAGGACGGTTAGGGAACCCTTGTGTACTTATTGACCTGTAATTCCTACCCATGGTTTGGTCTTGTTTGTTTTGCACCAGTTATAGGTCACTAGATTCTGCTAAGCACTCATTTTCTGAGGGGATGCTTATGGTACCAGTATTGTAAAAATCACACTTCAGAATGACAAGTACATCGCCCCTGAAGAGAGAATGTTTGATACAGACTATGCATGTTTAGCTCAGTTACTGCTTTGGAGAATATTTTCAGTCTACAGTATTTTTTTGTCCTGCTTCACAATTTTGTATTTCTATTTTAATTCTAGGGAGGACCTGTTCTGAGGAGAACGGTGGCTGTAGTCACTCCTGTGAGGATCGGACCTGGGGTTCTCTCTGCTCCTGTCCACATGGGTGGAGCCTCTCTGCCCATGGAGATGTCTGTCAGGGTAAGTGCTTTTGTTGGTAGTTGTGTTTCTTGGAATAATTTACAGCCTTTGTCAGTTGACCATTAGTCTCTGAACACTCCCATTTGTTCTGTGATACAGATGTGGATGAATGCTCTCATAATTTAAGTCCATGCATGCATTTCTGCGTCAACACACCTGGCTCATTCTACTGCTACTGTCAAAGTGGATTTCAACTTAAAGGAGACACTGACTGCTATGCTGAAGGTGCTGTTTCTTTAAAGCAATAATCCGATAATGTGGACGTGTGCTCTGTGGACGTGTGCTCTGTGGACGTGTGCTCTGTGGACGTGTGCTCTGTGGACGTGTGCTCTGTGGACGTGTGCTCTGTGGACGTGTGCTCTGTGGACGTGTGCTCTGTGGACGTGTGCTCTGTGGACGTGTGCTCTGTGGACGTGTGCTCTGTGGACGTGTGCTCTAACATTTGATGATTCATCAGGAAATTATACTCAGCTTCTGACTGCAAGGAAGGGAACTATTGGGTTTTTGAACCTGAAGACTCTGAGATTTGAAGCTGTACAGAATGTGGGCTATGATCCTCTGGCGCTGGCCTTTGACATGACCAGGAGATCTTTCTACTGGGCTGATGACCAGGGCAACATCTACAAGGCTAAGACTCAGCATAGCAGGATCCTTTATCCAGGTTCGTTTTAGGATCCTGTCACCAATGGTTTGTTCTGATATGGCTTCCTACTTCAGCAGCCCTCTTTCTTAGCACACCTGATACTAGTAACTAGCTGGATGAAAAGCTACTAGCTGGACAGTAATCTGTGGATGGATTTCCAGGAAGAGGCTTGTCCATAACTTTATGGGTACATAGATGTGTATCCACTCCTTACATCATGCTGACAATGCTTGTTAGATCCAAAAGTGTTGCCGTCTCATCACCCTTGTCTGCTTTCAGACCAATATGGGGTTACAAGTCTAGCTTGTGACTGGCTGACAGGCCAGCTTTTCTGGACCAACCAGAAGACTCGGTCTATCCATGTGGGGGCATCTGATGGGAGTGGCTTTGCAACAGTCCTGGCCAAGAACCTTGACCCATTGGAGATGGTTCTTCTGCCCACTGAAAGGTTGGATTGTGTTTATTTGGACTTTTGATCAATGTTTAAATGGTTGTGATGTAATGGTGTGCTTTTGTTGCTGTTTGGTGATTCTGGAACTGGTGCTGTTTTTCTTCTGCTTGACCTTAGTGCAGCTTTCAATACTGTTGATTATGTTGTCCTCCTGGATCGCCTCCAGCAAGAAGTTGGTATTCAGGGTGTTGCTCTAAAGTGGTTGGATTCTTTTTTGAAAGATGGAACCTTTTTCTGTTAATTCTGGAAATATTTCCTCTTTCGCAGGGATCGCATGTCGAGATCCTGGGGCCAATTTTATACTGTTTGTATATGTTCCCTTTGGGAACCATTCTCTGTAAACATAATATACCATATAACTGTGAGGCAGATTATACACAGATGTGCTTACTGCTAAAACCAAGTGATACCAACTCCTTGAATTCCCTTTTTGTCTTCCTTAAAGATATTAAGTGCTAGATGGCTTAAAAGATTCTCAAACTTAAGGAGAGTAAATTATTCTACTTGGCACACCCAAATCAATTGAGGAACATCAAAAACGTATTAAATGTATGGCCCTTGATTTTTTTTTTTTTTTTTTTTTGTGTCCTGTAGCACTTTGATATTAATAATCTAAAGTGCAATACAAATAAAATGTATTACTTGTCTGATTCAGCTTTAACATTTGACAAATAAATTGATTCCGTTGTCAAAGCTAGCATTTTTCTATCAGAGGACTATTGCTAAATGAATGTCTTTCCTCTCAAGGACTTGGATATTGTTATACATGAACTTATATTGTCTCCAGTTGACTATTGCAATTCTTTGTGCTCTGGAATTTGTCCCTCATCACGCTTGCAGCTGGTCCAGAATGTGACTGCTAGATTGTAGACTGGTATCTGGAAACGGGATCTCCCCGATATACCAGTCAAATATAGAATCAAATTTAAGGTGCTGTTCCTTGTTTTTAAGCCTTACATGGATTGGCTCCACTGTTCATTTCAGGTCTCCTTGCGCTCTATCACTCTGCCAGGCCCCTTGATCGTCAGATCAGTTCATTTTAGCCATTCCACCAACTTCGATCAAAGCATAAGGTGGTTGTGGCCCCTAGACAGCAATAGACATACCTGTTATTATCAGGTCGTCCCCACCATCCCCCGCCACTGACATTTCTCTCATCTTAAACGTATTTTTATTAGTTGGCGTTCAAGTCAGTTGAGGGACATTTGTGTTTTACTGTCTTGTTTGTTTTTCTTATTTCTATTTGTTGTATGTTTTTACTGATTATGTACATTTGTTCAGCATTGGGTGTACTTGACTCGTCTATGCAAACAAATGTTCTCTTTGCAGCTTGTTGTTTTGGATCAACCAAGGTCCAGGTGATAAAATGACTGTGGAACGGTCTGGGATGGATGGTTTGAGGCAGGAGACTCTGATTGTGATCACTGCCCAATCCCCACATAGTCTGACCATGGATGTGTCTGCTCGCAGACTGTACTGGATCAGTGATTTCAAAAAGGTTGGTCAAATACTCAATTGTTAACAAATCACAACTGCTATGGTTAATACATTACCTAGGTCATCATTTTACTTGCTTTTTCAGTCCATAGAGACAGTGAAAGTGGACAGAAGTGGTCGGTACAGCTTTGGGGAGTTCTTCAAGGGCAGACCAGCTCACAGCCTGACAGTGTTTGAGAGATGGTTCTACTGGACTGATGAAAAGGGTCTGTGGCGTTCCATTCAGGGCCAAACCAATCAGAACACCTTTATTCAGAGAACACCACTTCCAGTCATTATGACATACCATGAACTACAGCAGCCAAAAGGTATTTGAAATCATAACAAGGTAGAACATGCCATTCCTGGTAGTCCGTACCATTTATTTGATGTTTATTTGTGAAGCAGGTTCATCAGCATGTGTGAAATCTGACTGCCAGCTCTGCTTGACCTCCCTGGACCAGCCTGCTGGCTTCATCTGCACCTGTCCTGAGGACCAATTGCTTATGCCAGATGGCTCATGTGAATGTATGTTTATCACTTCTTTAGTTCTGTATCTGCTACTTCTGGCACTAATCGAGAGACCTGTTGAATCATGCAGATGCCCGGTTTGCTTATGCGACGTCCACGACACTCAACCTCTTGGAGTTAAAAGGAAAAGAGCTGTTCAGGACATTGCTCCTGACTATTGAGGATGAGATGGACTTCTTTGATATTGACTGGAGGAGGGACTGGTTCTACTGGGTCAACAGCACTGGTCATGTGACACGCAGAAGCCTCAGCACTGGCCAATCACAGAATGTCCCCACTATTAAACCAGGTAGATTGATATTAAACAAGCTTGATAGTGTCATGAGATGGAGACATGGGTTAGATGCTTTTAGAGGTTGCTATCTCAATGGGGAATTGCTTGCCAACTCTTCCGAATGCTTGGTGGCGCTAGAACACTGAACCTGGTTGTGAATTTGGCCCCCTGCATTGTTAATATAATAATTCAGGATGTGATTGTGGAAGGCCCCCACATGTCCCAGCTTTTAAGTCACTGCACAACTGTATTGGTGAGCTGGTTTTATTGCCTGGTCATGAAATTCTGACAAGGGGGTGACTCTAGGCCTGTAAAAATTAGCTCAGCCATTGACATTCAATTCCAAAATCCATCTTCAATCCTTCTGGACACAATGAGTAATATGAGAAATGAAATGTACAAACACTAGTAATCTGCATTTTTCTTTAACTGGTCCTTGGGTCATGGTAGGGCCAGTGTCAGGAACGTATGCTGTAGTGGGGTAATTTAGTTATAAATATTCACCTTGCCTGGTCCCCTGCCTCTGTGTTCCTGTCCTGTGTATATATGCTGTCCTTCCCTTTTCCAGCCTGTGTATTGAGAGTAGACCAGAAGACAGGCCATCTGTACTGGCTGTCATGTGATGAGGTCTGTGTGGGTGTCACAAATATGGATGGACATTATCCCCGGAGACTTTACCAGGCAGCAAGTGTGATCAATGATGTGTTCCTGGACTGGCAACGCGGGAGGCTTTACTGGTTGGAGGCGGGCCATGTCCTCTGCATGAGACTGTCAGGAGGGAAGGCCAGAGATGTCCTGAATGTAGATGGAAGCATCACTGGGCGTGTTGCATTTGACCTGACATCCAACACGCTAATCTGGAACACAGAGCAGGGTCAGTATCCCTGAGTATTCCTGTATTTGAAGGCTTGGATTTGAGTCTAATCAGGTGGTTTTGCATGTCCTCTGCCTAATACTTCATCTAGGTCTAATGGCAATGAGTCTGTTGAAGTCAAAGACGTACCCTGCCAATAGAGAGTGGAATGTTCCTGGTTCTGTCATGGCTGCTCGCTCTCCTCTCCTGGTTTCACTGTTTAATGATGTCATCACCGTGTGGGACCGACGGGAAGGGAGACGTGTCCAAGAAGTCCCTGTAGAACCAGGCATTGTTGGGGTGATTGTGGCTCTGGTGAAGGTGAAAGGTCAGTAAATGTGGACCAGTGGTTTCTTCGTCTTTTAGATCCAGATTTCTAAATGAATGAAATTGCCTCCAACACAGGGGCTCCTGCTCAGCCAGGTTGTATGAGTCCGTCAGTGACGTGTCGGGGCTCCACACTGTGCGTCTCCCAGACTCAGCTGTGTGATGGACAGAGGGACTGTCCTGATGGTTTTGATGAGGAGTTCTGCATCACTAAATGTCCAAATAGAGGTAAATATATGAACTTTCTGACTAATATTTGTTAGCTCCTGTACCCAGAGACCCCACCAACAATCCTTTGTCTCCTCCAGGGGAGTTTCGCTGTAAGGACAAGAGGAGGTGTATTGGGAGGGCTCTGGTTTGTGACGGACGCTCTCACTGCCATGACGGGTCAGATGAGGTTGACTGTCCAACGATAGCTGCGCCCCCGTCCCAGGCGGCGTCCCTGAAG
>JACXGJ010012258.1:0-18268 GCA_016801105.1 Esox niger | reverse complement strand
CCACCGATACCGGGGAGCGGAAAAAAAAGAAAAGTGCTTTGGAGACATGTAACACTTTACCAATGTCTTAAACATTGACAAATCAAATGTAAATAGCCAATAAAGAAGCTTAAGTCACATAAAGGAGAGAAAAAGAATTTAGTGCAAAATAACGTCACATCGGTCCCCTTTTTCAGGTGACCTAACTGCGGAGTCCGCAGCTGCTACTACTGTGCGTGGTTGCATTAAAGGAAGGTAAAAAAATACTCCTTAAACCACTTAATCAGAAAACCTGATGACGACAGACAAGGACACACAGCGTGTGTCTCATTCACATTGTATGTCAGAAAAAAATCTGAAGTTTGCGATGAGTTTAACCATAAACATTTGCTCTGAGAGGGAAATACTTACATCTGGGTCAGCTTCACAGAGTGCTCTTCCTCAGTAAAAAAAACTGGTTAAAAGCAGAGGCATTAAGAGCTGATCAGCAGGTTGAATCCTCAAACAACAGATCAATAGTAACCATGTTGAAATGGCTGCCTAGCACTGATTAAAACACTTGATCGAGAACGTACATTGCTTGAGTGGTGTGTGGGTGTGTGGGGTGGATAGGTTGTATGTGTGTCAAGTGAGTGTTTGGAGATCGAATCAGTAATGACTCAGGAGTTATATGAGGATGTTCTGGCCTCAGGGTCATTAGCTACATAATGGATCATAGATTGGTCAGTGGTCACATGCTGGTCCTGACATAAGAAACGGTCATCATGAATTAGACTGAGTAACAGTGGCGGGCTTTGACTAATGTACACTCTATAGGTCTTCCCAAAGGAAAGTCATCTGGTGTTGCTTCTAGTAACACTCAGCTCCCGTGTTTTGGACAACCTGCACATCCCACTGTAAGCCTTCGTCCAGAACAATTACCGATCTGTAAAAACGAATAAAGTCCAGCATCGAAATGAAAAATTGCTGCTCAAAGTTAATTTCTATAATTTTTCTACCCGCTAGCTACATCACAATCACAGCTTTTAGAAAATCACAAGCTAAATTGAGCTACATTGAAAGGGACAGCATTTTCTGACTTCTTTTTCATGAGATAGAGGTCCGTTGTGAGAAACAGCCCAAATTTGATCATGTTTTTATGGGGGAACTTCCCAACTGCAGATACATCTGGTTTGACCTGTAAGATAGTGGGCGTCTGGTGTGTCTCATCCTTCCAAATGGACAAATTGCCACTAGGTCTACACTTAGCGAATAGATTTACTGTTATATGACTGTTATTGGACTGTAAACTCTGTCTTATCGACAAAACAATACCATAAAAAGGTAACTGGATATAAAATGGAAAATAATTTGGGTCTCTGGAATGTGTATGAATCACAAACGAAACTAGACTACAAACCATACATTATGAAGTAAGTTAATATTGCACATAAGTCACACTCCAACAGTATAAATGTCTATTTCTTTTTGACAATGCAGGTTAAGTGTTATATTCTAGTTTACTGATTTGTTAGTACTTCAATGCAATACTTACATATACTTTTCCCATGCAAAATACCTCAAATTAGTGTTTGGTGGCAGTTATCGTACATTTGTAGGGGTGACAAACCTGCCTAACATGGATGTACAACGGCAGCAGCCATACCGACAAACACCATCTAAAAAGTTTATTTAACTTGAGGCCAAGACATTTTTTGCACATTAAACCTTTAAAAGTACTGTCTAATCATTACTTAAAGGTAATATAATATTTATCGTGTTGAAATTTCAAGATTTGATGAGCTATTTACTGTGTTCCAATTTGGAGATTTGATTTCAAACAAGTGATTTCAGTAAAACAGGAGATAATTAATATAAGTTTCACCCTTTTGAGACACATGCGTTAATTTGGACTGTCACACCCCATCTTAACCCAAATTATTTTTAAAAACGATACGAACGTTTATTTATTTTACCCCTTTTTAAATCAGCAGTCTCCTCCCAAATGTCATAGTGTCAAATCTCTAGCTACAACATCACAGGACCTTTCCATGATCTTTTGCACTAACTGGGTTTGAGAGAGGCCCATATCGCAAATGTTCAAATATGTCCCCTACCAAGCCGCATAGTGACACGCAGCTAAACTAATGGTACAAAAGAAATGTTGTTCAACTCTTGACCTCAGTCAGATTTCAAGCACCGGGCCAGCAACAAGGAGTCCCAAGAGTGGAATAAAACTGCCCTGATAGTACTAACCTCTTTAACCCAAATTAAACCTTGTGAATTGTGGACTGCCCATGGCTACACATCACAGCCAGTTGATTTTACACAAATGCTTGCAAGCACAGTAAACGTAAACAAACACGATGTCCTCGAATATGCGTAGGAATTTCTCCATACCATTCCCTCTTTTTTATGAACTGAATTGGAGCAAGAAGAAGACTTTTGTTAGAGCTTCTACTGAAGACTGGGTCAATAATGAACCCAAACATCTGCTGCATTATCAGATCAACAGATTCATGTATCCAGGGCAGAAAAGAAATCTGCAATGTTGGTGTACTTCAGGATTTTTTTTACCATATCCACTTGTATCTACGTCCATGTGAATGGATTCTGGACAGTAGAAGGTTGCAGCAAGCCATTCCTTTAAAATATATAATTTTTTTACATCAATTGAGGCTTGAGAGAAATGTTGTATTTCTACCTTAAATGAATGTTTTCACAACCTTTTACGTGTTACAGTAGTCTATTTACATCAGACTTGCACGTCCAGACCCATATCTTTAAGCAAACCCAGCAGTAACGGACTAGAAAATGGGTGAGTGTTGAATCTGCTGATATCAACTCCACAGCGAACATTTCCCTTTCAAATTCACATGTCTCCCCATTGCCTCCTGGCGTGCTATGCAAAGCAGCGCTTGTGCCAAGAAGCAGTGAAACAAGTGCAGAACTAGCACACAAAGCCACATATCTACGAACATGTCAGCCAGATTATTTCACTCCACAGAGCTATTTAAATTCATTTAAAGTGATCCTATTCTTACTTCTGATTGAAAGATCGTCTCTGCGTTTTGATTGATGTCGACAAAACACACACATCCATTCAAACCAAATCAACCGCTACTTTCATACAATAAAGATTTTCCTACAGAAGAAGACTGCGTGGTCTATTGTTACCATTACTCATAAAATTATAAAACCATAAAGAACGTTAAAACAACAACACAGCAAATAATTAGCCACGAGAAAAATCAACCACTCACCCGTAACTGTTCACCACAGAATCAAGTGTTCAACCACTTCCCCTTAAAGGGAGAGAACAGTTTGTACAATCGTGGCATGTGTAAGCTACAGGTGTGTCCAGCATCAGGGCATGTTGGTGGATTTACCTGTGCAGGATGGCAGCCCCTCTCTCCATGTTCAAAGACTCTCAGATCTAGAAGTACAGATCAGACACTCTCTAGTTTAAGGTCCAATTATGTACAGAAATACAGGAACAATAGTGAAGACCAGCCTCTCTCCCCAAGTCCTTTAAGTACGATCAGAAAACTATAAATGAACTGTTCTGGTATGGATAGCTCGTCTATTTGTGCCGTCTATCTTTGTCTGTATATATATATATATATATACATAAATATCTTAATTGTAACTCAGGGTAGTGGAATGTGGACAGGCCACATTTTCAAAACACCACAGTGGTAAGACACCAGTCATTCTGTAACTCACTTCATCCTCAGTCATGTCATTCTATTTTTGATCACTTTGAAACAGTTCACAATCAATTATTTGATCTTATCTAGGTTTTACGGCAACCATTTTGTCCCAACATGGAACTACTTGATCTTGGTCATCGTAAGGGATACATTTCCAGACTTGCGGTTGATGACCACACACAGGTATAATTCAGTTAATTCTGGGATAACCTCACTCATGTTTCAGTGAGTCCCTTTGTACAAATGTTGAACTCTAGGCTCTTGTTGTTTCCACCATGAAACCTGAAATTGCTCACGACAGCTTACAGTTTTTGCGCGCCTGGATGGGATGTGTTCACTTACCAGATAATGAAGCACTGAGCTGAATATTGTGATGTTCTTCTACATGTAATATGAAACAAATATTAAGAAGATCTATACCAGAATGTGTTGAGTATTTCACTCAGCAGATTCACGCCTTTCAAGTCCACCATCTCAGTGGCCCTCTCACTGACTAATGGTCAACCGTACCACAAAATGTCTTAGCACAAATCATAACCCAGCACTGTCCTACCTGGAATACTACAGAAACGGTCAGAAACAATGAGTCAGAGTTCACCTCGTTGCTCATGGACCTAAACCTGTCCAAGTCAATCTAGCTTAACCATACAAATTATACAGCTCCTTTCCGAATTTTTTTCAATAACGGGTGCATCTCAAAACATAAAATGTGCAGACAATAACAGCACATCACTGAAACTCTCAGAGGACTTTGCATGTCCATCTGGTCAAGCAGAAGAACAACTTCCTCCAGGTCGGTAACTGGGTAGTTCCTCGTCACATACATGGAATTGAAAACATGCTTCAGAAATCTACAATGAAACAGGAAGTGATTATCAGAAGAGCTACTGTGGATAAATGACGCCGTGAGATAAGCATTGTTCAAGAATAAATAATGGTGATGGTTCAAATAAAGGAAGCACACGAGAGACACAGCAGAGTATATTGTTAAACTGACACATGCTGTTCAAATTCTTATCATGCCTAAGGTTTAGGTCCACTCAACCTCTTTTTGGGGATGGAAAACCCTAAAGCATACTTGTCTATTCTGACTAGTCACCTCTAACCAACTGTGATGGGTTTTGAATCCTTAACAGTCCCTCCATCCAAAGGAACACTGAATGCTCTGTCGGGAGCAGAAAACCTGTAAAGCCTGTGTCATGGACCTGTCGGTCACCGGACTTCAGAATTATGGAGCTCATTTTGAAGGCTCTCATGTGGCACCTTCTATCAAATAAATAACCAAAATGTTGAACTTCTCATGATAGAATGCATTTGAGTCCCTCCAACACATTTTCAGCCGTGTAGAATCCACACCAAATGACTGTTGATGATGTCATGCTGCAAGACATTACGTTGGTGTTTACTTCGTTTTGGCAATCCACAGAAGGATGCACATGAACTTTTTTTGTAAAAAAGTCATCCACTTTAGGCCATAATAGTAGACCAAAAATAAATCCTCATATGAACACCAGAAATAGCCACCTAATAGGGATACACACAGATCATCCGGTAATGTGTTTGTTGAGAAAAAAATTGAAAAGCCTCTGTAATCCCAACAGAACCTCCTGCCACCATTAACACCACTAATTACCACAGAGGAGGTTGAAAGAGACTGGCTACAATGGACACATTCATGGGGGGGGGGGGAGCTACCAGAGGGTTAGCATTGTGTCACAGACTCCATGGAGGGTGAGCTTTGAAATAATCTTTCCGGTGACCAAAATGCCTCATCCCACGTGCTGTTACTGAAAAGAACAGCACGCACAACACACACACACAGACACACACACACACACCTTCTGGTAATGATGTCATCTGGGTTCGAGACAAACTGGATCCTCATGTAATACAGCACACAGACAGCCCAATGCTGTACATTTCATTTGACCTCCCAGGCTTGAATTGGAGCAATCATCATATCATCAGTCACGTGGCTGTGCCCTTCATAACCAATAAGCTTTGTGTAACGCAACCAGCAACTTGTCAGATGCCGTTAGATTGGGAAATTCACGAGATTATAGGTCCAGTGATTAATAGTGCGCTAATTAATAGGGCGATGAACAACAATGTGCTTTCCTAAAAATAGGCTAAGAGCCTCCCGAAAGGGAAGTCACACTGGGCTGGACATACTACCAGTAAATCAGTTCAACTGCTGAAGACGTGGATGTGCCATTCAAATCCCATCAACATTTCGACACACTGTTCTGATGTTGTCAACAGTTCACCTGGCGAACGTGACACCAGGGGGAATTCTATTCTCAGCTTCTTGCTTAAAACTTCAGATGACTCGTCAGTAATGGCATTTCTGTACAGACATAATGGGCACATTGTCCCTGTCCTGCATTAAATCACTTCTGTGACTGTCCATAAAGGGACTTAATAAGTGACTAAACATGTCCATAAAGTCTGTTCTGAGAAATGACATTGTGTTTCTTTATGTTATGTTCTGATACCCCTATACTAGAAAAAGCATAGGGAGAATAACCATTGAAGTTCTTCAGGATTATCTATCCTAGACAAATACTAATTCCCTGAGAGAACAGGATGGTTTTCTCAGGTGTCATTCAGATATGATCACCAATAACATTTAGACAATCTTCACCAGAACACCTACGAAACACCATGTCACAGAAACACACACACACAGACACACACAGACACACACAGACACACACAGACACACACAGACACACACAGACACACACAGACACACACAGACACACACAGACACACACAGACACACACAGACACACACAGACACACACAGACACAAATTAATCAAGAGCGGGAATGTGAAAACATCCACTATTCATACCAGATTAAAAGATGTATGTAAGGAGTTCAAAACAGAGTGAACTTCCATCTTTATCTCAATCTTCGGACAATGTAAATATTTTCAGACTTAAAAGCGGCATGAGTGCCGACTTTCTGGCATGCCACACCAGATGAGGCTGGCTCCTCTGTCAGTGCCTGACCCTGGGTAGCTCAGAGGGGGAACCACTGACATCACCCCCAGAGGACTGACACAGATAAACCATTCATGCTGGGAAAATGTGTTTTAGTTGTTCATGTGTGGCAGCAAATAAAACATTGTCAAAACAGAGTACATATAGTCTGACTCCCCATACAGCACATGCTATCACACAAAACAAGAGTCCGAGCCAGTGTTTAAATGGGGGAGATATGCTATGAAGATTGAAGTCTAAATTGACTGTACAGCGGTTACCTCGAAACTCCAAGCACCATAACAACAAACCTGAAAGTGCTTCATTAACAAACATTTCAGTTCAATGTCAAATGAATGTTGTTCTGCCAAAGCAAACACGAACACATCTAGGGTGAAATCAGCTTTGCAGTCCAAATGATGCAGGGCTGTTCATTAAGTAACAGACTGAAGAAAACAGATTGAAACAAGAATGGAGTGCCTGGACTTAACCAATAACAAACACTCATTTATCTTCGGCAAATTGTTTTACTATGGTGTGCCTTAAAGAAGGACTACAATCTTAGATGACTGGCTTGTTAAATACACCATAGGAAACATGAATAAGCCTAAGGCAGATTTCATGCGGATCAGAGAACAGCCAGAGGACAACCAAAAATAACACTAATAATTTTCAAATTAAACAATGCTCCTTTGTATCCTTAATGATTATATTTTGCCACAAAGGTTATTGACAGTGTCTGTTGGGAAACTGCATTCATTCTGGGTATTATAGAATAGTCCATGGCTCACAGCTTGTTTGTCCAGAGTCTTCAACCAGAATTATTTATTAAGAAGACATCTTAGCAAACAATACAGACCAACTTCCAGTATTTTTTAAGTTCCATTTGCTTGTTCTAAAATCTTGTAAAGATAGTGAAGACTGGGACAAGCAATAAAAAAAATACACCGTTTTCAGGACAAAACTCAAATTCAAATAACATTTATATATAGCAAATACACTTTTCTACTTTCAACTGGAACTTATCACACAGACAAAGCTATAAGATACGCGGAAAACATACACATGAATTTGCCTGTAAAAAAACATTGATTTAGGCAACAGGGCTAGATAATAAGCTCACTTGTTTCGTTTTTTTGTCTATTATTTTTATGAACAGATAAAAAATCCTTGCTATGTATCAGCTTGACTGATGAATCAGTTCTTACATTCAGCCATATGAATCTAATCTTTAATTGAGTGAACAAAAATATTTTATTTTAAAAAAAGACAGAAATCTAATCTTTCCAGCACATTCTCCAAGAGTTAACTTTTAGATATGTTGACAAGAAAGGAATCAAGAGATATTTTGAAGCTGCCGTAGGTCCTGCATTATACGATAACCAGACATCAGGCAATTGTAATATTATGGTAGGTGCTCCCTTTAGTGCACATGTATCCAGCGAAAAATTTTCTGAGGTGGTTTGTGGTGTAAAAACGTTGAGAACCCCTGCTGTATTACAAAATGATATAGACTGGCCACTAGGGGCACTGTGTTATATATCCCATTGCGTTCTGTAGGGGGCCTGTCCTGCGCTGTCTGGAAAGTTAGTACTTTGTGGGACTCACTTGAAGGACATTCCAGACAGATTGAAATGTACAGTTACTTCTATTAACTAATGTTAGTTAACAATGTATAAGTAGATCATACCTACATAACTAAAAAGGCATTTATTTAATGGTCTATAACCAACTACATATGTTTCAGACTGTCAGATGGTGGGTACTAGAATGTGAATATTGATGGCTATCATTCCAAAAAGTAATCAGGCACAAAGTCCCAAAATGTTAACTACTGTTGTTACACTGAATTCCTCAACCCAAAATTTATCCTATACCCATCAGAACACACAACAACAAGCAAAATCATATTTTTTTCCAAGCATTTCTTCCCTTTGATGGGTTTAACAGAGACACCTAAAACAATAGGTGTCTTGATCCCATATGCTCTCTTCAACACATTAACTATTTTTAAAGAAGGTAATGGAAAGCTCTTAAGAAGGGCCACACGTTTTAGCCTACTCACCACCAAAGCTTGGTGGAGAACATCTAACTGCAGAGACCACAATTAAGTGTCAATCTCCCACGCTTGTTCTCAAAGCTTATAGCCAGCTTGGCAAACTAGGTGTTTATACTATATATGTGGAATAGAACACACAGACACACAGACACACAGACACACAGACACACAGACACACAGACACACAGACACACAGACACACAGACACACAGACACACAGACACACAGACACACAGACTCTAGAAAACATTTTACTAAAGCAAATGTAAATTTTTATACTCTGTTTCATCTAAGTTTCGAAAAACAAAACCTGCAAACCTGCAAGGAGAGTGTCTTGGAGATAGTGGCGTCGCATAGCCCTTCTCATCCACCAAATGTATCCTGGACGGTTCGTATGAATGGTAAGCTGTTAAAATGACACTGCCCGAGTCTTTAATTTCCATCGCTGACCGCCAAAATATCAGACCAAAGTGGGCGCCTGGCTACTGTGAACAAACGATGTTTAGAGAACTTTGCATTGGCACACGCTGCCCCACTTCTGACAGAAAATAAATAATAGAACCTACCGCAGATACGCTCGTGACTTCTCGCCGTGGAACCCGATACTTTTGGCTTGAGAGCGCTGTGAAGCCAAACATCCAATCGGAATGTGGGCTAATTTGCATAAAACGTCCATAGGTAAATGAGATAGGGCTATCCGCAAATTTCGACACTATGCGGCGTGTGTAATTAGAGGCATGATAAAAGCTTTTCGGTATTGTTCCAGACTTTCCAAATATTACATAGTCAATTCATCGACACGATTTGAAAGGTCAGTGGAGATTTTGTATGCCTGCCGTGTCTCTACTGTACCCAATAAATGTGTGGAAATGTGTGGTGATCACAGTGTAGCTAGACAAAGTTGCTTTCAATTCCATTAACATTCTAGTCTGTTCAGAAAATGAAGAGACATTAAAATGTTTCTTCATTGTGAAGTGTACAAGAGAATTGGATGTGGAATTGGAATTTCATTGTGCTTCCTGAATTGACTGGAATCAAAACAGAATTGATGGAAACCTTGCTGTTTTCTAAGAGTCCAGGTAACAGGGAACATCTGTACCATCCAATACAAATTCAGCAATGTGTGGGGCAGGGACCAAAGAGAGGTCGGTGAGGGTTAGTTTCCCCTGAGTCATCACTGGGACTCACATAATATGTGAACGCTTAAAAAGTTGAATTAACATAATTTGTGTTCCCATGTTTGCTATAGTCTTCATGTTCAGACCAAATCACCCAGTAAGCCAGACATTTTCTAACACACAACATGGTAATGCATTGATTTGTTTAACGAATTCATCTCCTCTAGCTAGGTGACCTGTAATGCTCTACACCGGATTTCTGTGACCGGTAAGGACTACCACATCAAGGCTTAGGATTGAGTGTAGACAAGCAGTTTGTCAGTTGGAGGTATAACCAATTAGGTGATTTATTTTTCACACTCATCAGACTGCATGTAACAGTTGGGAGTTTAGGTTGACAGAGGTACAATGTTGTGCGAAGGAGGGCTGTTACACATTTGAACACTGTCTTAAACAGTTAAATTGTGTTTTGTCTGATACTGCAGTGAAATACATTATCATTAGCCACTGGGCTTCTGCAAACAGCCCTTGTATTCTCTGTTGAAATCTGAATGTGAGCTGTAGACAGATCCTAGGTAGATATGTAGATATGTATCTGTCACTGAATGACTTGCGATTGCAAGACGGCTATCGGTACATTGTCACGGAGAGCCTTGGGGTCCAACAGAAGGCTGTGTTACTGGCCAGCACCAGCGGAGTTCAGGGCTTTTGTGATTTACGTGTGTCGACATGGACAGTCCAGAGAACACTGCCAATTGACACAATGAAGCAGGGCCTTAATGTCAAATTGAATGTCCCGAAACCTGAGTGGAAAGGATATTTTGTAGATGTCCTATTCATCTGTTCAGCCATTTGGCAGAACCTCTAGTGGATGTAACTGGAGATTAAGTAGCCTTGGTGTGTGTTTCCCCATCATATTTCCTAAGACATTGTTCTTTTCTTCCTGTTTAAGGGCAAAGGTTGTAGGCATTAAATTGCTGTTGCTCTTGTTGATTTATTGGGAACGGTTTGAATATGAATAATGAGGAGAAAACAGTCTCTATTTACTGGGTATTCAATTGCTTCTATTCCACAGGTAACAGTATAGGACAACATTTCCAGCATCTGTAAGCCAAAATACATACTTTTGTAGGCAAAGAGGAGCCTCCCTAAACTCTCCTTCATTAATTCAAACCAAAAAATTTCCCTTTAAGCCTACAAAAACTCCTCCATAAAAACATATCCATTGTGGTGCAACTCGTCAGTCACACTGCCCTGTACGAGGCAGTGGTTTGTGGGTAATGACAGGGGGGCGCAAGTCGAGGACAGCTGGAGACGAACAAGCTGCTGACTGTGTGAGAGCAATTACACTGTGTGTGAGTGTGTGTGTGTGCGTGTGTGTGTGTGTGTGGGTGTGTGTGTGTGGGTGTGTGTGTGTGGGTGTGTGTGTGTGTGTGTGTGTGTGTGTGTGTGTGGTTTTTGAAATCGTGGCACCACAGAGAAAGGGTGTCATCTTTTTCACAGCAGACCTTTTGTCTGTCTTCAACAACCGACTTCTTCAGTGTGTTGACAGGTCCTGCCTGTGCTGTGTGTGTATTTTTGTGTGTGTGTGTGTGTATGTGTGTGCTCTGAGGAAAGGTGTGTGCGGAAAAGTGTTAACAGGACTGGGAGGGTAGAAAAACGTTCCAGACATGATACATCTTGACAACACAGGCAAATAGAACTCTTGTGTAAAATATGAGTGATTGTTCAAATGATGAAGGGGGGATAATTACTTAAAGAAACAATGTTTATTTATTTTGTTTCTAACATTTAACCAGAATATTTTGAGGGCAGCATAATGTCAGAACATTTCAAGTGTAGTGAAAATCCACGTCTTTGTAGAGGAGAGCGCTCTTTTGTTAGCCAGCACATACATTATTCAGATGAACAGTTTTGATTGCAATTAAACCCCAGCACATCTGACGTGCGCTGCTGTGATTCATCTAAATCTGTCACTGTCTACAGTCCAGAGGGAACTGTTATTTTTTTCTTCACTGAAATTAATATGTATGATGAATGCAATGGGAAATACAGTTTGTCTATATATTTATTCCGAAGCTCTGGGGGTGTTCTGTTCCTAGTAGCATCTGTCTGCAAATTACACACCCACACACACACACACACACACACACACACACACACACACACACACACACCTGCCACCCAGTCGGCCCCACCCAATCCATCTCTCATGTCCAATCTCGCCCCTCAGTAACTCAGAAATGGAAAGAGTCCCCCTCCCCCAATTTTGTCCCACAGACTGAGTTCCCTGGAGCAGCCGCATCTAAAGCCATGCTCTACGGGCATATTCTAAAGCGATAAACCACTCCCACGGACATCCCTTCTGTTCCCCAAATATACTCTGAGGCTGAAATGAGCAGTGCGGCATGTTACTGTGACTGTATATGTATGGTTGTGTGAAAACATACCCGTTAGGTATGCCAGTGAAATATAAGTTATTGTTTTACTAATGATGACAGATGGGTTTTTATGGACCAGCTGCAGTGGCATTAGAGCCATTAATAATGTACGTGTGTGTGTGTGTGTGTGTGTGTTTATCTCACACATAAGTAGAGAGAAGCTGGGATTAGAGACTGACATGCAAAGATGAACCATCAACGGTCACTGCTGTATGATGACACAGCGACGGTACAGCACAGGATATAGTACAAACCCAGTACTTGCTGGAAACAAGGTGATTGAAAGATGAATGGTGGAGGTGGGAAACTCGAGCAGCCAGGCCGACCCAGAAGGGTATCGCTTAGCTTGGCAAGTTTACAGACACTCATTCCAGCAGTTAACCATGGCAGGGTCGCTTCAACCGGTTTCCTTCCTCTCTTAAAGTCATTCCACTAGAAAAACACAGTGCAGTGCCATGACTACTAGATAGCATAAACACAGAACATTTCTGTCAAAAATTGTTAGAGACAGAATGTTTTGGGGGTGATATAAGTTTACATATTATCGTCCAGATGTTGAATTTTGTAATGGGCTCATGATATGCTGTTCCTTGATTTGTTTTGAGAATGGAATGATTTTAATGTAATCCTTCATGTAATAAAATAATGTTTTTCAAAGAATTAACCCAAAAAGAACACAAGGAGGCAATGTAGTCCAGGGAACAGCCATCTAATTCCTTTGTCCTTTACCTTTCTGCCATGTGCTCACAATCATGCCTTCCTACCTGGCATGCCTCCAGACAGACAGGGACAGATCAATCCCTGTGCCATAAACCCCCAAACAGACAACACCAAACAGATGTAACCTATCTGTTTCTACGTGAAACAATTAACCAATTTACTTCAACTTGCCCAACAGTCACACTTGTGATGTATTCATGGAGATCTGCTGAAAATTATACTTCTCTTTTACGACGATCTAGGAAATGTTATGGCCAAATGTGCAGTATTAGTAATGCTCTTGTCCACAGGGAAGAGACTGCGTGTCCGTTGTGGAAGTGGGGACAGCAGCTGGTATCACAGTGGGATTGGGGGGTGGTTGGCAGGGTAGGGATGGTGTGTTGAGACAGGGGGGGAGGGGTCGGAAAATACTTGGACACTTGCACTCCTTTTGCCCCCTGAAATTTTGCGATTTTCCAATTGTCTCCTTCTGGACCCTGAGCTCTCATTCCATAGACCTTCCCAGATAAATAGACTTGTAATTTGCTGAAACCACAAACTGTTTGAATCAATGTTGTTTCCACATCAATAAACATACGATGAAGTTATCAAAGTAAATACCATATCTGGAAAGTTAACCCACTGAATATGATATGAACTTGGTGTTATTATTTTTGTTACCTGACAATTCAGATGTGAATAAAAACTAGATGTTAACCGACGTCTGTGTCCAGAAGATACATTTGGACCATTTCTGAACAATATGCACGATTATAATAAAAATTCACAGGGTTTGGTGGAAACATTTCAAACCTGAAATAAGATAGTGTACGTATACAGTGGCCAAACAGTCGGAAATAAGGAAAAAAAACTGTCCCAATGTTGTGATATGCATGGTCTTGTTCAGTTTAAGGAGAGTAAATGAAGTCTGAGTTCCTCAAAATATCTTCGGCATTAACAGGAAAGTTATTCCCAAATCCAGATTACTTTCATGTTACCACCCACCAGAGATCCAGTTTCCAAAAGACTAATGTAAACAGGCCAACCAGGGTTTTACTGTAATATGATGGCATCTCTGATTACAGACAGCTTAAATGAGTGTCTGTGTCAGGGCTTGTTTTTTTTGTAATGCTCAAGGGGTTACTACCTAAATATTGCCCTACATGTTCAAAAGACCATGCAGTGACGGTTTACTTTTATTTTCTTTGCAAATTGTTGTTACAAAATATATATCCTTGACCTATATATGTTTTTTCCAGTGGCAGACCACGCCCTCGTTCATATTGATTGGTTACTGGTTAATAGGGGCTATTTTGTTTCAGGTACATAGGTAGAGAAAACTAAGCATCTTACAGTATCCTGGCCAGAGACCACCATTTAGGCTCTGGTATAATGACTACAAATAACCTTTCAGACTAGGGTATTATGGCTACAACCATTTAGGCTACAATATCTATACCAGAAATAACCATATATGCTACAGTGTTCAGATCAGAGTCAATCATTTTGGCAACAGTGTTCTGACCGGAGAAAAACATTTAGCCTACTGTATGATGGCCTGAGACAATCACTGAGGGCACAGCAACCGGACCAGAAACAACAATATCCACTGCAGTGTCAATAATGGAAACAACTATTTAGCTTAAATTGGCAAAAATGGGGAGTACCAAGCCTGCTGTATCAAGACCAGAGACACTCATTGTGTTTGCATCTCTTAGATCATAGAAACAGGTGTGATTTGTGTCTCTACCGTCTCTACTGGACGAACAAAAGGTGCTAGCTCAACTGGCTGGTGTTGACACCCGTGTCGTGATCTAGTGAATATGATGCCTCTCACCAGGTTTCTTTTTTACAGAAACATTCGTTGGCACTTAACAAAAAAACTACAACGTGTATCATGAACTGTTGTTTGCATGCATTTGACTTCATGAAATCTTAAGTTTTGGAAAACCTGTGTATCTGGCACACTTCCAAATCACTTAAAATGGCAGTAATATAGTTAGCGCATATGAGATTATAGAGAGTATCCAGAAAAAAATAAGAGACCACTGCACCCTTTTCTTTCCTTTCAAAAAAGTTGAAAAGGAAAGTTTTCAGAAGCATTCACTTTGCGGTGATCTCTTAATTTTAACCTTTATGTTCTTCACTCAGAACCAGGAAAGAAATAGGGGCAGTGGTCTCTTAAGTTTTTCCGGAGCTGTATATAAAATGGCATGTCTTATAATGCATTGTAAGCATATCAAAGTAAAGCCCCCCGTGTCCAATGTGGCAGCCCCCTATAACTCTCCAAACTGGAGAGGTTGAGTTAAAACTGGATATCATGAGTCAGTTTGATTTCCATGGACTCATGGGGAGTTTCTGAAAGTAACCAGGCCTGTCGATCCACCTGAAATGTTATTTCCACAACTATAATTATGGCTGTTGTATTATACTAAGGCGAAGGTGTTGCTGTGTGACAGCCGACACTGTGCTGAATGAAACATGGGCGAATGCCACGTTATCGTGTGTGCTTATCCAGAGTTGGTTGATACATTAAAGATGAATGCCAAAACCTTTGCGAATAACCAACAATTTTTACCCACCCATTGTGGCTTAAATGTGTAATATGTTGTTTACGAGAGCATGAGCTTTAAGAAGAGTCACTACTGTACTTTGGTTAGCTATGAAACTATAAGCTTTGAAGCGGTGTTCCATTTTCGCCTGATAGAGACACTTTTCAAACACTGACCAAAAATCACGGAGAGCATATTTGAATGTTCACTTTGCACAAATAACCTGTCTTCACCGTGTTGTGTTATGGAGAAAATATTGGGTCATGTTTGCAGCAACTAAATAACATTGGTTGCAGTGAAACAAAGGAAAAGCACTGTAACTGCCATCATATATCAGTTACTGTATTTTGCCACAGTTTTTACCCAAAATTGGACAGCAATCACTTCAGTTCGCCTTGCTATTGTCATTCTTTACAGACCCAATTATCAAACTGACTGTCACACAATTATATTGTACCAGTGAAGTTTGTGTTTAAAAATGTGCTATGGAAACATATTCTTGTCAGTGTACCAAGCAGGAAAGCAGCGGCAGAGTCTGAGAAGGTCAAAACGGACATGATAAATATTAACTTATTCTTGATTAGTCAGTTAAAATCTACCCACTACACATTAATGCTTTGATCCTTTCAAACACAGTCATTAACATCTGACCGAAATCCAAATTCACATTAGTGATCGGGGTCAATATGAATTAAAGTATGATCTCATCTCAGACACCAGATCTTGAGACAGCAGCATGCATCCCTGAAACACATACGTGCCATCCTGCTTTTCTCCACACAGCTCATCAAGCCAGGAGGTCACCTGGGTGATTGTGTGTGAAGGCACGTTCACGTGAGAATCACATTCTTCAACACCTTGTATATGACACTTTCCAGATGACTGTTTTTATCTAACAACATAACCAGTTTTACAACATGTCAAAGCAACAATGAAAATTGTAAAGGGGTTGTGTCAGAGGTAATTAAAACCATTGGCAAAGACCCAGTGGTATAAATAGTCTACAATCATTGCTACTCTGTTCCCCTTATAGTACCCTACCAGAACCCAAAACCCTATTCCCTAATTAGTGAGTTACTTTTGTCCATGCCCCCTAAATTGTGCAATACATTTAACCCGGTAAAATAAATAGCATTTCGTTTGGGACACAATTATAGTCTGAAATAGTTTTCCCAGTTCAAAAATATTTTTTGTTTCAAAGCAAAAGCACTGTCATACGCATCAGAAATACTCATGAACCATTTAACATATTTACAGACTAGCTTGGTTGTGGTGGCCCATTACATGATAGTTATAATTTGGCCCTCAAGCAAGTGTTCTGACCGTGATATGGACAGCAAGCAGCATTAATTTCCAAAAATTGCATTCATAGTTTTTGAAAGAAATGCATTGATTTCCTTCTCCATTGACTGCGCTTCACGTCTGAATAATATATTTGCTAATGAATGTGAAATAAAAGGGAAATGCATTAATGTGTAATACCAGAGAAAGTCAGAAACGAACAACAACCAGCATCCAAACAGTTCACATGCATCCTTTGCAGTGATTTCTCCATCATGTTTGACGTTTGCTCGCTTGATCAGTTAAGACCTTTCAATCTGTGTGCCTGGAGAAATGGGAGAAAAGGTTTATTCTAATGGATGGAATGGAATGAAATCAAATACATACAGATGGACATTAATGAATTATCACAATGCTGCCTTTAACAATAAGACCTTACAATTTAATAGACACAAGCCACCTTTCAATGACTGTGATGGTGAATTACTGCTGCCCCCTGCTGGCTATTAGACCTCTTCAGTCGGCTGGGTGGTTCCACATATACAATTAAACCCTAAAGTTTTCATACCCGTGCCAAATTCTGAGCTATAGTGAATTTTTATTTGACAAATAGGTTTCATATGGCTGGAAACGACATAAACATGTGACAAAACGCAGTAAGACATTGTGCTGGAGATACAAATGAATATCGGAATTTCACATTGTGTTTTCATTAATATCGCAACATTTCTTTTTATTGAGATGATCATGTGATAGAAGTGCACTCTGTGGTGTCATTCATTTGTAGTTATCGGAAATAACAGACCACAGATGCATTCACCATAACATTCTAATTGTACAAATTACAGAAACACTGTCAGCCCCCAATTCTATTGTACCCAGTGGACCCAATTGTGTCTCCTCTGACTGAGTGAACTGTTGTACATAATGAAGTGGGTTGATTCAATTCATTGAGTGTATTTTATATTTTAGGTGCATTTGCGCACATTGCTTTAGTGATAACATTAAGACTTCAGTGAGTCAACGACATTTCTAAAAGAAAAAATTCTAAGAGGGAGGTCATGTCCAGGTCAGATTCTAGTAAGCATTTCCTTATTTTACCAACATTTTAAATATGCTGAATTGTTGTCGAACTAATTTTGAAATAATGTAATTTTTTGTTGTTAACAAAGGCCTGCATATTATGGCATATTCAGGAAGTTCATCCTCATAATGGGAAATTACAGTTTTGTAAATCAAATACAGATATTTGCTGTTCATCGCACTGTAGGATCTGAGCATTAACAACTACAATATGAATGTATGGTTCATTAGAAGTGATTGTGCCTAGATGTTGAGAATAACAGACAGTTAAGATTCGGCCTGTTGGGCTCTGGTAACCACAGGAATGTATGCATAGACCATTTGGTGTGGGGGTTAGTGTCTTGGCTTTGCTAAGTAAACACACCCCTCCAGGTATT
>JACXGJ010012257.1:0-18274 GCA_016801105.1 Esox niger | reverse complement strand
AACCAAAATAAACCACACCCATGTGCTCAAAACAGTAAACTTAAATAGGTTCCCCAATTGGAGGCAATACACAACACCTGCCTCCAATTGGGGAGACCCAAGTGCATAGAGGTGGCTAGAGCCACCTCTATTGGCCACGTCCTGACTATGGCCCCAGCCAGCACAAAGATGGCTAGGGGCATAGCCAGGACGTGACAGGAACATCTAGGGCTCATTCTATCAAGATCCACATGTTCATTCTCAACCTGTGGCTCCAGTACAAGGCCAGCGGCTTACTCACCCATATAATTTGTCCCAATTGTTAGTGAAGGCTCTCTGGAGAAAAGTAGTCTGCAAAATGAGTTTCGTGCACTGTCTGCTTACAGTAATTGTGTGTCTCCAGTCATTTTACTCAATGTCAACCCCAGTCAGTGTTTGGCTATGCCGCATTTGTTCCTGCAATCTTCCTTTTAGATGCGCCTGTCAAAGAAATCACAGACAAATTAAATTAATAATAATTTAAAGACAGTCATAAGATGTATTTGTAGCGATTTGTTTTTAGGTGGCGCAGATGTATTCATTTGCGCCACCTAAACAACGAATCCTATCACAATGATTAACGCTAAACGGGTGTCGAGCTAGCACAATATTGTGACAGTCACCACTGAATATCTGAGAGCTGATATGATCCATTGGCAAGAGCAACAGTTAAGGATGAAAGTTTGGCACAATATACTATTCAGGGACGCTGACAGGAATCCCAGGGCCCGAGACAAAATTTCTAATTTCAAATCCTGGGCCAAAAAATGTATAAATAGCAATGATGTTATTGTTCATAAAACAGGTCATAAACGTTTATTGTTTAATGTTTTAGCTAGGTAGTACTAAATACTAAGCTTGACTGACTAATAAATAATTATATTTAAGCCAACCAAATGGGTCCCCCTGAGGCCTGGGCTCAGGACAACGTTACCGGTTGTCCCCCTTGTCAGCGTCACTGATACTATATACTAATGTGAGGCAAAAGCAAGCAATCAAAGCTCATCATAACTTCCATTCGCTACCGAATGGGCAGACAATGGCTGTTCATTCCTAGTACTGCTAGCTTGATTGCATAATTATTGGATGGAATGCAAACACTGTGGGTTTGGTGTGGTGGTTGGGTAGCAAGGATCCTCTTCTCAGGCTCAATGTGTCAACCTGAAACTGTAACTTAACTGTGAAATCTTTCATCTGACTGTGTAGACAGTGATAATTTGAATTCAATGTGCAAGCTTGTTTAATAAGACATTTTATCAATACATAATGCTAATTGCTTGGTTCCCATGGTACCCTCACAACCTTATGCTAACAACAGATAGATACTTGTGAAGTATATGAACATATATGAACAAATTATATACCACAACCTGGCTGTCTATTTTAAATGTAAATGGAAGTTTCAAATATAGAATAAATATTTAAATAGAAATAATTCATAATTTGGCCTAATTTTGAATATATCAAAGTGTTAAGTGTACCATTACAGTACAAAAATTCAAAGTTAATGTGATTTTGAGTTCAGAAAATGCTGGACTTGCTTATATGAGCAGAAGGCATATGGAGAGACTTTGTGATCTGATTTTTCCTTTTACAAACTATGTTGAATCATACCCAGAATTCCATTTGTCATTTTTTTCCATTGACCTAAATAATGTCTTATGTTGAATTGTGTGAGGGGACAACTTTTTTCACATTCAACTAGTTACAAAGACTGAGCGTTTGATCACTTGTCTATAATAACCAATCACTATAATTCATCATAAAGTTATTACAAGTAATTAGCAGAGTAAGATAAACAGTCTACAGCAGCAGTTTGAGAAGACGTGTGATGTCATCAGCCACAGTACACATGAGTCATCATCCAGCAGACACGTTCAAAAATCCGAAATCAGACTCGAATAGACTAATCCAGTAATGCACATACGCACACATCCTTCCCATAAACCCACCAGTGATACACATGCCAAAATAGATTATATAAAAAACAAGACAATAGCTATTACAAAACACACGTACATGCTCAAAAGCTCTGTATGATTATTATTCATATTGACACAGATACGTTTTACGCATTGCAGATACGATTTATGGAAACAGAGGATTTCAATGGTGTCAGGGTATATAAAACGGACACACAGGCATGACACACTTCCACCGATCCGGTGTTGCTCCGTGGCAATAGGGTCACTGGGTGGCGTGACCCCTATTCTGTGTCGAGGTGTTTTAGTGGCAGTGCTATTCTGGCCACAGGGCCTGAGAGCCCTGTAGCGTGACCCCTATTCTGTGTCGAGGTGTTTTAGTGGCAGTGCTATTCTGGCCACAGGGCCTGAGAGCCCTACAGATGCTTTATCTTAATTTGATCATCCAGTCGTTGCAGTCATTTTGGTGAAGAGGTGGTGCATTATACATTTGAAAAGGTTGCTAAAGTCGGTAAAGCTTTTGCTTGCAGCACTATTTTTCCAGGGTGTCTATTTGCACCCGGGTGAGAATAGCCACATGGCAGCTAATTGGCTGTTTATACTCAACCAAATTAATGACACAATACAAGACGGATGGCTACGTGCATTAACGGCAGCAGACTCCGAAGGGTACTGGACAGCTGGCACTTAGCGCAGTAGGTCGGGCGTCAGTATTGTAACCTCTAGGTTGTGAGTTCGATCCTTGCAAGGCCCATGGATCTTGCTGCTTTTCGTTGTACTGTACTTGTTCAATGCCAAAGTAACAAAAATACAGAAGTAGATAGCTACGCACCGCAATGTTTGCAAGTTCCTAAGCAGGAGTCAATTAAAGAACGTAGGCTACATTAAATACAAAATGTAACCTTTTCAACAATGTTTTCTCGCTATTTGCATAATTACACTTTAATGATCCAATGTGCAATCTTCTATGGTTAGCTACTCCTAGCTAATTAAGCCAAAGTTAAATGTTAGCCAGACGTTAGCCAAGTAATTTTGTAAACGTTAGCCAGCGATGATGAAGGCCTATGATGTGACATATATGATTAATAATTCCAAGGCTCAGCACAGATATGTAAGTTTTGTGTTAGCCAGCCAAGGCCAAAGTGTGAATACAGTGCTCATGTGCATTATGCAAAAAAATACTCACAACAGGTAGAACTGATACCAGCTATTCTGGGTGTTTTTGTATTAGTGACATGCAGGCACAGGTTGTAAAAATAAACCTGAAAGTTACAGATGAATGATGTAATTACCTCACCAAATGCTTACCATGTAATAATAAATGTAGATCAATGCAAATAGTATTGGGGTGTGATTAGTTTGAGTACTTGCACTTGGGCAATTGGCTAAGGACACGGGTACAAATTCTCTGCCATTACACTGTACACACCTGGGTGTAAATAGATACATGGGCTATTTCCACCCATTTGCCTTTGGTGTAGCAAAATGACAAAAATTTTGATCCTACACCTGATCCTGATGGAGCTGCTGTGGACTCCTTCCTAGTGTTTAATGCCCTGGCAAAGTTCTCACTACCCCTGCATGGCTGGCCCTATCAACGCCGCTGGCCCCGGTAACCTAATCAGCCAAACAAAAGTAGGATCTTTCACCAGCCTCCCCACACACAAAGACAGTTAGAGAGGAATAGAAAGAACAGCACACAGGGGAAGATGATTCAGGGACACAGGGAAACCTGAGGAAGAGAGATTAGTGAAATGAGACTGAAGCGGTCCTTTGAGCGCTATGACCACACAGAGATTGACCGATGAAGACGTACAGACAGACCTAATGGTCTGGCTAGGACGTTAATCCACTCTATATGCAATGACCGGCTGACCAGCTGACTGCCTGGCAAAGTTCATCAATACTGCAATACATTAGCGCTGAAATGTTCTCATTGAGCTGTGGAAGATGGGAGGGGACGAGTGGTGTAACAGGGTTTAATGGGCGGTTGAAATATGGAGAAAAATGGGGACAGAGATACATGAAACATGAAAGAGGGTAAGGAAGATTAGATGTCTGGGAGCGATGGAAGTTTTGAAATAAACTTTTAATAACGTTGGGTCAGTTGCAACCAAGCAGAGATTATTGCTGGCTGATTTTTCAACAAAGCATCGATACACTCTAAAATTACCCGCACAGCTGATTAGCAACAAAGATTGGCAAGCGATAAACTGCTCCCTATCAGTGATGTCAAAGTTTTAGTTCAGTCCAAATTGTAGCCAATGTTTTTGAAGGATTATTTGGTGCTCGGGTATTTTCATTGACATAAATAAATAAATGGTACAGACTAAGGCCGATTATACTATTTGACAATCATTCTGTATACCTGACAACATGTTTTTTTTCGTTCACCATGACAAATCTACAGTGGCACTGTACCAGATACAGTGTGTGAATGGAATCCAAATGTTGGTACCTACTCTTACTTTCATAAATTAATGCAATCCATTAAACACAACTGACAAATAAAAAACAGACTGATATGGCAATTTCTTGTCAAGCTAAGTGTGAAGTATCCCTGACAGCCCATCAACAACTACCTTCATATATTATTATTACATTATTTATATATAAAATATTATTATTACATTATTATTCAAATCCTTTTTTTCAACCAATCCCCACTTAGTTCAGAATTCAAATGTGGCTCAGCAAATAACATAAGGGGAGGTTTTGCGGTCTAGGACTATCTTACTCTAAATTAAGAACTATAAAAACAAGAAAATATGCTTTATGGTCTTACTGTGTGTAGATTTACATGGGTTTTATTTAACACCACTTCCTCTGTTCCCCCTACATACAACATCTGTAAGTAACCTTAGTTATAGAATTTCATCCTGGTGGACACTTAAGTGGTTTGTATCATGTTTGAGAGTTTTCTAGGTCAGTGAGATTTATTTCACACAATTGGCCAGAAAGAGCGTGGGAATGGGATTTAAACTACACTCCAGTATGATAAAATGTTTCGTTTGTTTTTATCCTTGGCAGATAACTTGGTAGCTAACTAACTTTACACAACACAGTGGCTTCTCATCAAGCTTCTTTTGGCTAGGATCATTTTGAGAGCTGTGGCTAGCATAGTCAGTATGGTCTACTATTTTTGATATGGCTACTGTTGTTCAAACAGCAATTGATTTGAGCCTTGTTGAAAACAGTGCCTGAGGTGGGAACAAAGTTTTGAGACCTTACTGTAAGATGTGTAGGCTACTCTTTTGATATGAATACTGTCATTGAAACAACAGGTTAACTTCAGCTTTACAGGGACTGAACTATACCATACCTGATGAATATGGATCAGTCTGCCTGTCTTCTGAATAGATGAGCAAAAGGGGTTTTATCGCTCTTTCAGCAGCTTAAAAGCATTAGGGTTGCTGTTATTCTGACTGCTGTATTTAGTAGGACAAATGGTCGCCTCAGTCATAAAGATATCAACCAGATTTAGAGGAAAGCTAAGAAAGCATGAGGGTCATGCCGCTTGTAGAGAATCCTATTTTTTAGGTGGGAAAGCAACAGCTCATAGATTAACTACCTCATTATGGTTCTATTTCGATATATTTTTCAAAGTTGCATGGTATTTCTATGTCTCGCTCATAAACGTCCACCTGTCAAAACTAGAACACGAGACAGAGAGCCGTTCAACAGCCATTCGCTTATAGCCGCACCTTTTATAGCCGCACTGTGTATAAACTGCCCCAAAGGACACTTAGAGGGAGACGTGAAAACACCGTTCATCATATCTATTTTGACGCATATTTCAGCATCATCGATAGAGATCGGAGGTCTAATTATCATTATTCATTTGTTTAAACTTCGCAGAAAATAAAGAAACTCATTGGATTACATGTTAATTTCAAGTAGGTAATCATTGGGTGTTCAAAACAGCAAAACAAAAGTGACATTTGGCACAACATTGGTAAATATGTCGTAGTTAAAAAGTACTAAGGTCCGACCACGCAGGCTGATATCAGTCTTCAATAACATGTTTGAAGTCAATCATTACAGTAAATAACACCTACAATCACGGACAAAATTTGTACAGGCTATGGGACACTTATCTAAAGCAGCTGGGCAAAATGGTTCCATAACCAATTACGCACCGTCAAAAATCATGGAGGAAAGAACAAATTGACTCACCGACACTCATTTTCACTGTTTTTTTTTTTAATGAACGATCAGTTTTCTCAGATAGGCTGGCCCTACGTAACGATATGCGTCAGGGAGGATGGAAGGAAGAGGCCAAGAGTGGCTGAAAAAGCCAAGGTTGAAATGAAGAAAGGCATTGGAGTATGCTGCCAGATGTGCCAAACTTACCGATTTATTTTCCAGAGGACAAACACAAGTGGCAACTGGTAAATAGAGATATAGGCCTAATGATCAGCATTAGCAACGTAATTATTCGGCTAATATCGTTGTAGCCTTGTCAACATATTCGCAAGCAAAATATAAAATGTAATACAAATATTTGCCTTTTTGTATCACCCAATATATAGCGATTCATAGACTTAGCAAATATTATGCAAATATTGATAGCGAAACAAAAGCTTGGTCAGTGTATGCAGTATACTGTTAATTATATGTTTTAGCGTGTGAGCAGCAGATGAGCCATTCTCCCGCTGCAAGTGATGAGCCCGAAATTTGCAATGAGGAGGCCGTGACTACAGGGACAGGTAGAGTGGGTAACAGAGAAGACAATATGAATTTCGGTTATTTAATGTAACAAAGAGCAGTATATGACAGTACATGATAAACCAATATGTATTGTTTGTTCAGAAGTGGTTGTAGTAAAGAAGTAAATCACCACAATATTATACCCATGCAGAAAAATTATAATGACCATGACAATGACGGCCGTACTACCTAATCTGAGTCTGATACCCCAGGTATATGCCCTTTTTCCCTTTGTGTTATGCAATACAGGTGAGTCAGATGCTGAGACAGCAGATATAGAGACAGCATCTAGTAAGACAACAGTAAGAGATCCCAGAGGCACAGGCAGATGCTAGTGTAGATGAGGAAGCCAATGATTTCGATTATTTTCTCATCCTCAAGCACAGGATCTAGACACATTTTTTCAATTACCATCCCAAGCAGCCCACAGAACACCACCTACTAGCTAACGTTTTTCACAGCAAGCATGGGGTTGACATATACAGTGAAAAAACACAATAACTGTATTGTTCTGAGTGTTTGGCATTTGCACCTGCTGCAAGTCCTTTCATAAAGGGAGGTATGAAGAGCATGAGCAGATAGAAGAGCATGAGAAAAGTAAGCTCCATAATGATAGTGCTGATGCTTACTTTCTGTTGGCTAAAAGGGCAGGTATAAAAAGCCTTCTGGCAGGCAAACCAATGCCTTTATATCATGAACAGGTGAAGAAGAAGTGTCAGGTGATGGAACGCATAATAGATTTGATGAAAGTCATAGGCAAACGTGGACTTAGTTACGGAAGCAAAGGCTGCTTATACACTAGAAGATACTGCAGTCAATCATGCCAACTTTCTAGAGTTGGTAATACTATTCAGTTGTTATGATCTGTGCCTTCAATAGCACTTTAGTAGTTGTATTGAGCAAAGCAAGAAGCATCATGACATTGGTGCAAAAGGTAGAGGATATCTTGTGACTTTGCTGTCAAAGGACATCATTGGGTAAGTTGTGAATTCTCTCAGCCCGGTCATAAAGAGCACAATTTCAGATGAGGTCAGAGAGCTGGGACTGTTTACGGTTCAGATTGATACAACTCACGATGTCACATCAAAGTACCAGTGTGCTATCATGGTCGGATATGTCACAGATGTAGTTCATGAGCGGTTGGTTGCTGTGGTGAACTGTGAAAAATCCACTGGTAAACATCTGACAGAGCTACTAAAGAACCCATTAGACAAACTTGGCATTGACATTGGCATGTGTGTGGGCAACTCCACTGATGGTGCAGCAAATATGCAGGGTCCGTATAAAGGGTTCTCTGCATTCCTCTCTGAACAGTCTCCAACACATTCATGTCTGGTGTTATGTGCATTTTATAAATCCCGTACTGGCAGACACAACATGCAGTGTTATAGAAAGTGCATCTCTCTTCTCACTACTTAATGTGGCACATTTCCTCAGGGAGTCTTATAAACGTATGCAGACTTAGGAAGAGACAGGTGAGGACAAACGTCACGGGAGACTGAGCCCAATAGAGGAAACAGGCTGGCTAAGGATTAGGCTCTCACTAAGTTTTGGGGTGTTTTGGTAATCCCAGGATGCATTGTTTGTTGACCTGCTGCTGACCCTAGCCTCTGTTGAGGGAGATAGAAGTATGAAGTCAACATTGAGGGTCAAAGCAAAGGGATTCATTGAATATCTTCTGAAATATGAGATTTTGCTCATTGGTCAAACTTTCCCTCGCATTTTCCAACATACATCCCCCCTCTCCAAGTACCAACTCAGCGTCTGGTTGAGAGGACAAAGGATAACCTCAAAAAATATGTCAGGGACTTTGAGGGAGTGAAAGAGGCAGCTGATAAGTTTGTGATTTGGGCCAATGAAAAGCTGGAAGAGATGGACTATGAATGCTGCCTGATGCTGCTTTTGAGATGAATGTCCATAATGTAATTCTGGGCACTGTGGCAGATAGCATAGATAGGAGGTTTTCAGCAAATGCAAAACTTGCCTCAGACTTTGCTGCTTGTCTTGACCCTAAAAAGTTCCCTGAAATTATGATAAATGGGCTCCCTAACTCAGCACTCCAGGAAATCAGCAAATGTTTGATTAGGTTTGATGAGAGAGCTACTGCTACAAACTGAGCTGTCTAGCCTGGCATAAAAGTGGGAGAGACTGAAAAAGTCCTCTCTTGAAGGTTATACTGTCAGGACATGTAGTGAGGTGACACAGGGTGGTCAGGTGGATAGTGGCGGACTGCCATATTTGGAAGGACCATTGATGGAGCTTGAAAGCAGGACCTGTTCCTCCTGCCAAAACAGTGCCATTTGTGTCCATTTAATACTCTCACAGTATTAACTCCTCATAGATGCTTATCATGTCATTGGTTAGCATATACGTTTCTGTTGACTTTGTCCATCACGCAGGTGGCATGTGAGAGAAGCTTCTCAACTTAAACATTAGTGAAGAATAGGCTACGAAGCTCATTGAGTCAGGACAACTTGGAGGCTTTCATGGTACCGAGAAGGAAATCCTCATGTCTATAAGCTATTACACAGTTATAGATAACGTGGCTGAAACCAGTGCACTGCTTAGACGGCACACAGTTATAGATAATGTGGCTGAAACCAGTGCACTGCTTAGATGGCACACAGTTATAGATAATGTGGCTGAAACCAGTGCACTGCTTGGATGGCACACAGTTATAGATAATGTGGCCGAAACCAGTGCACTGCTTGGATGGCACACAGTTATAGATAAAGTGGCTTAAACCAGTGCACTGCTTAGACGCCACATAGTTATAGATAATGTGGCTGAAACCAGTGCACTGCTTAGATGGCACACAGTTATAGATAATGTGGCTGAAACCAGTGCACTGCTTAGATGGCACACAGTTATAGATAATGTGGCTGAAACCAGTGCACTGCTTAGATGGGACACAGTTATAGATAAAGTGGCTGAAACCAGTGCACTGCTTAGACGCCACACAGTTATAGATAAAGTGGCTGAAACCAGTGCACTGCTTGGATGGCTACTGATGCTGTTGGTGCTATTCGCAATGTAACTGTAAACTGTACTGTGAATTGAACTGTAAACATTAGTTCAATATGCCTCAATGTGGAAGAGTGGGATACATTTCAAATGCTCTCTTTCTTTCTGCTTTTGTGAATTTATCAACCTATCCTTGTGGAATAGTGGATTCGTTTTTGTCAACTTCTCAGCTTATGTGAATTATTATTTAACCTTTACTTTCTTTGTTTAACCATGGTATTAATAAATACTACAGGGTAGTTAGAGCTGAAAATTTTCCACCACCATGGAAAAAGTGGGTTGGTCTTGAAAAGTGGGCTGGTCCCGAAACACCCGGACTGAAACGTGGCTCCACTCCGGCCCTGCAGTAGAATGTAATAAAATGTGCATAAAACAATCATACAGCGCACATTTTTCTATTTCAATAAATGCTCCATAATGTCCAAGTGGACTCTCAAAAATGTTTATCTTTTCTATGGTGAGTTGAGCTGAACAAGCCGTCTCACTGAAACGAGCCAAAATGTCCATTATGGCAGACTTGCAGCAACATCTCAGCTTGGGATGACTGGTATCAGTCCTTCTGTAGAATGGGCCAAACATACAGGGCAACATTAACCATTTCGCACACCCTTTCTTTTGGGTGGCTCTTGTTCCACTCTAAAAAGCCTCCCATATCGGCCTTCAAGACCGGCAGGTGTGGAGGGGTGGGGCTGGCCCACCGAACAGCCTCGAAGTTCCAGCACCCCACCGTACACGCTACACATTCACGAATGTTCCCACATTCTCCAAATGCGCTCTCTCCAGGATACTGAACCTCAGTGACTGGATGGGAGCGAAACGCAAAGTGGACCTGCGCACCACAATGTGTAGTATTTTATGAACAAACGGATGCAGAGGTTGTCTATTCTACTGCGAAATTCTAATTTACTCGTTCTAGATTATGTTTTGATGTTGTATTTTTATCACACAAATGTATCATTGCAAGCATTACTGATAAATACATTAATTAGGTCAGCTATGGTGACATTATGTTGCACAATTTTAATTTCAACCACAGATTTAACTGCAACTTTTATGAATACAAAAAGCCTCTGTTTGTTTGATGAGTAACAACAACAAACTTGTTATTTATTTTCTTTAAGCATGGTCAAGTAAATATCTTTGCTGTGGACAATTAATTGAACAACCTAAATACATAAACAATACAGTCATTCATCTGAGCTGTAGAATTGGGTAGTAACCTTCTCAGGGATGTCACAATGAGGCCGTCTGTGGCTTTGTTAACAGCAATTAAACTAATAATAATTGTAATAATAAAGCACCATGTTTATATAGCACTTTTCAGGGACCAAAAGACGGTTTACAAAACAAATTTCTGAGCGTAATATTAAAAACATTTAATTTGTTATTAAACATTCATTACAGCATTGGCTAAATGATCAATTTAGCCTAAGCAAAATGGTAACAATAATTAAAAAATAAATATTGTATGTCTCGGATTCCCATAGTTCTTAGGCTTTATTGATTAATACAGTCGTGGTCATAAGTTTGCATACCCTGACAGAAATTGTCATATATGCCTATTGTGGTTAATGGTTGATGATGTGGAACCAAGTGAGGAGGGCAGGGCCTTTCTGTCACAAGTTAGTCATGCCACTTGTCCATTGTCCATTCTAATGTTGAACTGAGACTAAATGCCTAGACGCCTGATGTGTGGCATTATATAGCATTTGTCACAGCAACAAGACATTATGTAGACGCTATCTGCTGTCAATAATAGGTAATGTACCTAATAAACTGGCCACTGACTGTACCTTGTTATGCTTTTATCAAGCCTACTACTGGGTTTTAGAACCGTTTTCAAACCAGAGTCAAAAACAAATGGGCCAGATGACTGAGAAATTAGAGCCAGTGGACCTGTCTTGTAGCCCATATGGCTTTAAGTGGCCTTAAGTGATATCCACAGTGTGGACATTTCTCCAGAGAGTTTCTCTGCGATTGTCACATCCCTTGTTTAGTAGAGTTACCTCTTCTAATAACAGGACAAAGTTGGGCCTCTAAACAAATACACAGCTACACACACACCACGCGCCAAAATATACAAATTAAATCTTGAGTGCATGCATAAGAATTGAGAAATATATGGTTGTGCTTAGAACACTCCATGTCCTAACTTTTATCCCCTTATGTCTGTCATCTTAGAAACACAATCTCCCCAATTATATGGATGTCTAGAGTGGACAGAATCAATGCTGCTGTCTGTCCCTGCAGTGAAGGGCACACGGTGTTTGTCGGAGATTCACTTGCTCAAATTGGTACTTAACAGAGAGATCACGAGAAATGCTACAATGGCCAAAAACATCAATCAACTGCAGACATTAAGCATTTTGAGGTGTCAAAAAACTCCCAGTGTTCCTTCTCCTAGCTCACCCTGGCAGCAAAGGCCTCTGAACAATCTTCTCTCCTTCAGTTTAGACTGGAGCCAGAGTGAAGTCATTACGAGTGAGATAGGGTTCAACCCATCTTACTCTCCTTGTCTCTCCCCCTTTTAATCTCTTACTCTCTCACCAAACATCCATGAGACCAGAACCCAAACAAATCTATAGGGAGTTACAGTTAATGACTATAGGACTGATGTACTGCCCATGGCTAAAAGAGATGAAACAGGAAGAAAGAGAGAGGGTGTGAACAGGAAGTAGAGTGAGGGCGGAGGAGGGAATAAAGGTAACGTTCAGGATTTTGGAAACGAATCCCATTTACACAGTCAGACAAACTTGTGGATACCACTTTTGTGTCATTTTCTAAAATCCAGACATTCATTTTACAGGTTGTTTCAATGAGATAAAATCTTTTTTGCAGTAGATCTCTGGGGACACGGATAAATTGGCATCATTGCCAAATTCCACCCCCTTTTAGAGGAGCTGTAAAATGCATATAAGGGATAACAGATGAGGGAGAGGAGAAGATTCAGAATTCAGAAGGATGGAGAAGAGAATACTGATGACAGGGTAAACACATTATGGGACACTCATCTTTTATGACGGGGAAATCCACTGTGTGACAGGAACAGCCAACCACTCTATGTTTAGGAGAGCTTTCAGATGGGAGCAGATCGGCCAAGGTAAAGCCACCGGGGGTAAGAAAGATGAGTGCCGCGGGTTACTATCAGACCTGCTGAACGGAAAGAATGAAATGATTAAAGAGCGAACGCTCATTCAGCCCGTACCCTCTCTGCCCTCTATCTCCCCCTCGAGACACTTCCTATCATCTCCTCTTTTTGCCGCTCCATCCATCTCGTTCCTCTTCCCTTCTTCCCTTTTTTCTTACTCTGCACTCCTCACTCCCCCCACAGACTCAAAAGGTAATTGAGGTCTATGCAATTCTGAGTAGCATTCAGTATATTTGTCAATACCACGATATATCTCCATTGTGAGTGCAATATTTCACAGAACAGCAACTTTGCCTGAGATCTTTATCGGCAGCATACTTGCTTATCGTGAAAATGTACTGTGGGCAATTTGATATGGGACCTGAAATGAGGGAGGAAGTCGGAGAAGAAAGAAAAGATTGATGAAGCGTGAGGAGATGGAGGAGAAGTGGGACTTGGAGAGAAGATAGTATATGATTTTGAGTATATTACTGAGTGTGGTTGTGAATGCTAGAGGGCCTTAGTGTGGAATTCTGTACAAATCATAAGTGAATTGAGGAAAAGAGGGTTTTTAAGGGTTAGATAAAAGAAGACACTACGCCGGGAATAGTGATGGAAAGGCGAAACGACAGTGGCTCAATAACAGAAATAAATAAATGGATGGATGCAGAGAGACAGAGGGAAGGACAGCGAAAATGTACACACATCTTTTGTCTCGCAGGAAACCAAAAAGTTTTCGAGAACATTTATATTCAAACGGAGTGTTTCAACTGCTTTGAAAGAGAATAAAATATTGAGCAGCATCACTGTTTTGCCACATATTCTGATGAGGATGCATATTCGCATGGTACACATGAAGAAGACCCAACGGCACTTCTACCAAATCTAGTTCATGGAACGTTCCAACATTAAATCAGGGATTATTCAAAATGAATAACATTCTGCATCTGTGTTTCTCTTTTCATGCTAATCACTCAGGCCCTGCTCTTTGGTCTGCATATCTCAGCCTTGCCTATGGAATATCAATTTCCAGCCTTAAATGTTCTCCTTTTCACTCTTTTTCTTTCTTGTACTTCCTCTATTACCTGTCTAACAACCTCACTCACCATACATCCATGCTCCTTTCCTTAGGGTCCAGTTTGATCTGCCCCCTCCTATCCCTCCCCCCATCAAATAATTCCTTTCTCTGTCAACCCCACCTGCCCGTTCCTCTCCTTTCTGGTTATTGGTATGTCTCCTTTCACTCTCTCTGTCCACATTATGCATTTTTCTCTCCTTAATTCTCCACCTCTGTCTATTATCTCTCCACTCTCTTCTCGCTCTTCTCTGTCTCCTCTGTCTACCCTCCTCTTCTACCACCCTTCTCCCCTCTCACTCGTCTTTGTTCTCTCTCTCCCCAAAGAAAATCCTGATAGACTGCAGCTCACAGGTTCCAGATATAGATGCTCCTGACAAACTCGCACGTTCCAGACAAAGATGTTCCAGAAATACTCCGGTGTTCCAGACAAACTAGCATGTTATGGATCCTCTCACGTGAAGACCTACAGGGGCTGCATAAGTGCTAGCATAACCATGTTCACACGCAGGCACACAACATCACACAGTCAGCCCCGCTGCACTCATCTGTTGAACCAAGTGGGGGGGGTCAAAAGAGAAAGGGAGAATTAGAGAGGGAAAGGAGATATGAGAACGCTAATGGGAGGGTGGAACGCAAATAGTGACAGGGGGTGGAAGTAAACAGAAAAGGTCAGACAGACATGAGGCAGAAAGAGACAAGCAGATAAAAAAATGAAAGTGAGGACTGGAAGAGAGAGGAGAGAGACAGGAAAAGATCTAAAGAGAAAGATTTGGGAGGAGAGAATACAAAAACATGGGACAGAGCCTAGGGAGAGGGGGTGTCAGTGACAAGAGAGAGGAGGAGGGGAGAGTCAGGGAGAGAGGTGCGCTCATTCGCTCACGAGCGTGAGTAAGAGAGAGCGAGAGAGAGCGAGAGAGGGAGAGAGCATGTGAGACATTTAGTCCTGCCAGCACACAGTGGTGCAGCATCAACGGAAGACGGGATAAAGAAGCTATGAGCAAGAGAAAAGGAAAACAGAGGAATACACTCCTGAAGAAAATCTAGAGAGGATGAAATAAAAAAAAAAACATCCTACTGCTGTTGGTTATCCTGATTCATCCAATTTCTGTTGGAGAATTCCATTAACAAAGACAAAGAGAAAACACATACATGTGATATATATCTAAAATTCCTATACATATATATCAAATTATGCCTGTTTTCACAGGAGCTGCTTCTGGGGAAGGACTGTGTTGAAATCCCTTGCATAACAATTGGAAGACGGCTTTAATGTGCAGCATTTGTTAGAACTGTTGCATATTAATGCTTTAGCTGTTTTTGTTCAATGGAAAAAAACAATGCATTGATGCAAGTGGACATATAAATGACCAAAAAATTATACAAACAGCTTTGCTTCAGTCCCGTTTTTGGAGGCTTCTTGAAAGCAGGATATTGCATTGGCTTTTGTTGTAAACTCTCCAGTTATTTTGCCCTTGGAACATGTTGGGGAGTTGAGGCTGGGGTGTGCTGAACGCATGGACTGCATTCCACAGGCTCAGTTATACCTTCCCATATTCTCAGCATGAACGCGACAGACAGCCTGCTCTTCAGTTGAGGCTGACTCAGGGAAAGGTAAGTTGAGGGAGACAGAAGACCAACAAAACCCCCAAAAAATGAAGACAGCCGACAGGGATTAGGGTGTCTTGGTATATAAATCGAGATAAGACAAACAACAAAGGGACCAAAACAAACTGGGGGGGGAAAGAAAGCAACTAACAATCGGTTAGAGCAAAGAAGTGGAGCACTCATACGCAGAAATGTAATTACAGTGCATGTTGGCTCACCATTGAGCTTTTCTTACATTTTGACTCAGGAGGACTGGACTTGATTGGTTGGTAGCAGTTGTGGGCTTGTCAGGCTTATTGGTGACCCCCTCTTTTCAGAATCGTGTTTTGGAGACGATCGGACAGCACCAACGGAAATACACAACCACAGTGTGACTGGACCGCCATCCCTAAAAACCCATTAAGCCAACTACATTGACGGAGAGCGTTGTTTCCCTGTGGATTTGAGTGTGTGTGTGTGTGTGTGTGTGTGTGTGTGTGTGTGTGCGTGTGTGCGTGTGTGCGCGCGTGTGTGTGAGAGCGTGTGTGAGAGCGAGACTTTCTGCCTCAGGTGTTGAGGAGCGCTTTTTAATCTGGATTAAATCAGCATGGGATTTTAGTTTAGATCTCATAGGACAACATTCAATAACTGCAGGCTGTGCTTTCGCAAGAGGGGGACAAAACAAAGAGCAACAGACTTTTAGTCATAATATTGAAGATCAAATGTAGAATAGCATATACCTGAATTTGAACTTTTGGAGTTGTAACGAATATATGTCCCTCTGAGCATAGCTATCAACATTTTAAAACTAAGAAAGAATCAACTGAACAGTTGGTAACCTGACATTCGCTAGAGTAATCTGAGAGGGGAAAACAACATATTGGATTATCCAGAACTTCCATTTGTTTCTTTTTTCACCCCCTTCAGCATTGATTAATGCTTGGCAGGGCAATTATCAAGAACAGTGAGTCCTTCCAGTGAAGGAAGACGTTTACAGAAAGAAGCTGGAGTCCTTGAGGAATCAGATTTTATGCTGCCGCTGGATTGGATTCCAAGTCTCTTTCATTCAAGGATTATACGACAATTGGGGGAAAGATTTTAAAATAAATTCACAAGCTGGTTCATTTCTGGGTGACACCCCCTAAACTGCAGGTGCTCCAGATTTCAGGATTTTGGATCACATCTGCTGTTGTCATTTGGCAGAGAGGGAGGCATTCAATGCCAGGACTTTGTGTCTGAGTGGGACAAGATCACTGGGAACTCATTGTGGAGGAGCATGTTGAGATTCAGGGTTGATTTGTTCCATTCACTATCTATTCTCCCTCTTAATGACAATTTATTTCTGCACATTGAGCCTCCTGTAACTGTGTGACATATAATAACGCCCAATCAGTCTTTAAAAGCTGTTATTCTAATGCTTTGAATGTAAGCTAATCCACGCAGCTTCAACACATTTTTAAATACTGACTGTGTGAAATACATAAAAGGCATTTTTTCCATGTGTTTTTGTTTTGGCCAGTAAGTCCACATTTTGGAATTTGTTTATTGACCTGCACCAGCTGTTTCTAAGGGAATCCAACATGGCTGCTCAGTCTTTGCTCATCTGCCTCGCCTTCAGCTTTCTGCTGGGCTTCACATCACTTGGTCAGAACTCCAGGCTGGCTGTGTCTGATGCCCAGACCACCAACCAGACGACAGCCCCCTCTGGGCCTCCGGAGGCTGCGCTGGCAACACCTGTGGCAGACATTGAGGACCAGACCATCCCAATGCAAGGCAGCCGTTGCCGGGGATACTACGACGTCATGGGCCAGTGGGATCCGCCATTCAACTGCAACGCGGGCATCTACCTGTTCTGCTGCGGCTCATGCTTCTACCGCTTCTGCTGCCAGTTCAAGGTGCACAGCCTGGAGCAGGAGTCCTGCTCCAACTATGACACGCCCGTCTGGGCCAACACTGGCAAGCCGGCTGCGCCCGTCACCGAAGTGCAGGAGGAGCCTGACCGTGACCGCACCCACATGATCGTCTACATCATCTGTGGCGTGGTGGCCGTCATGGTGCTGGTGGGCATATTCACCAAGCTGGGCCTGGAGAAGAGCCAAGGCGGACAGACGGACATGACTGACTCTAGGTAAGAGGTCACGGGCCAGTGGGGCAAGGCTGGTGGGCGGTGCAAGGCGGGTGGGCGGGACAAGGCTGGTGGGCGGGACATGGCAGGTGGGCGGGTGGGCTGGATATGGTGGTTGTGCTTTCAGCGGCGTTAACGGTTGTGAACATGATGTAGATGTATTTGTGGAGTGCCCAGCCTGTGCCTTCTAGTACACTATGAGAAAATGGGAGCTGTTTATTTTCTGTGTGGACTATGGACTAATTGCAAGTGCTGGCTGGCACAGTGCCGAGTGCTAATTCTAGTTCATCAACAGTGAAGGGAAAGCCAGGTGTAAATGGCAGTCCTATCGGGTGTTAAAAATGAAACCACAGGCATGGCATTAATACCAGTCATTATCGGATCTCTCAACTGGGGGAGGGGGACAACTGCACATTTATCATCCCAGAGAACAGAGGGCACACAGGCATGCCCTCAGAGCCTATGTTTCCAAAAAGGAGGCAAGCTGCAGGCCTTAGGGGGCGAGAGAGAAGGCGTTGCGATACCCGAGCTATCCCTATCGACGAGCCCAATGACAAAGGCGCAGAAGGGCAATCCATCTGAGCTTTAGACTGAGTGCGGAACGGGGTGTTTTCACAAGCCTGGGTGAAGGCGTCCTGCTGCCACGCTGTGGGTGGGGGAGGGGTGCTGATAGAGGGGGGGGGGGG
>JACXGJ010012256.1:0-18279 GCA_016801105.1 Esox niger | reverse complement strand
GTGTGTGTGTGTGTGTGTGTGTGTGTGTGTGTGTGTGTGTGTGTGTGTGTGTGTGTGTGTGTGTGTGTGTGTGTGTGTGTGTGTGTGTGTGTGTTAGGTCTAACTATACTCATAGGACCAAATGTCCCCATGAGTATAGTAAAACCACAAGAAATTTGAATCCCCATGAGGCAAGAGTCATTTTCTGGCTCAGGGTTTTGGTTTAGGGTCAAACTTACAATTTAATTTTAGAGTTAGAATTGGGGTTTCTTTAAGGTCCAGGCATTGTTGATTAAGTTTAGGGTCAAGGTTAGGCATTACTCCTAGGTAAAGGTTAGGCATAAATGTTACTTTATTGAGGTCAAGGTTTGGTTAGGGTTAAGATTAGGGCAATGGAGCTGGCAATTTCTATTTTCTGGTCCCCATGAGGTTAGCTGTACCAACGTGTGTGTGTGTGTGAACATATTCAATCATGTTTCTGGTCAGCCACCATACCGTTTTTAGATTTTTATCTTGTAAAATAATTTAGTTCACTACATATAACTACTTATAGGAAATGATTGAGAATTGAAATTGTGTTAAATGAAAAATGTACTGTTGCATAATCTTGATTTAGAAAGATTTTCTTTCAGATTAACCCTGCGTTATTGGCTAACTCGTAATCTAGAATCTTGGAATGTCCACATCAACAAACATCATCTGATCCTGTTTGGTTATTGCATGCATTTTCCTAATTGTTTGTAGCCCAAAGCAAACTGGAGATTAGAGAACAGAGTTCTAACCACCCCTGAACATCACAAGATAGATGCTATTTGGCAAATGAGCTACAAGGGAGAAAAACAACGTTTTCTAATTAGCTGTAACTTATCTATCTTGAGGATGGTCGTTTGGACCAGATCCATTAATGTAGATTATCTGCATAACTATTTTAGATTTGGCTTGGGGCTACAACTTGTTTAGTTGATATTCCAGCTACATATGCATTTTGTTTTTGATGAGCTGAAGTTGGATGTCAATGGAAAAACCAGTGACTTTAGTCACGTGTTAAATCACTGCACAGAAAATAGAAGATTACTGTCATCGACCACAGGGTTGAAGCCTGACAAGCTACAAGCTGAATTATAGCTGCTTGGCCTCACTTATATTTAAACTAAGATACACTTGGTTTTAAGAATATATTTTGACATGCTATCTACTATATTTTTTTAACAAGTTGTTATTTTTATTCTGTTATAGCAATAACACTTAACTAAGCTTAAGGTGAAACAATTTCACATGAAGTTATAATAAACAATTGTATTCAGTCATAATTTTTCTTCATATGTACATTGTTTCTGATGTGGTGACAATGTGACTGATCGTGAACCAATCGTGAGCTGAGCATATCATTCCCCCCCAAACATTGTAATGTTTGGTCGCCGTATGGCTATTTTCCTAACATCACCACACACCTATGTAAAGGTATGGCAAAGTTAACGATAACCAAATTTGTTATGATAAACAGCAATAATTAACTTCACCTTCAACCTTGGATAATTGTATGGCGTAATATGGTTGGACTTTCAATATGTTTTTTGATCAATTGATATTGTGCCAAATGGAGGAGAGTGTAGAAACACACTAAATCTCGTAACAAACCTACAGCCCTGTTTTTTGTATGTTACTCAGTTTGTCAGACTGCATACCCCAAAGAACCAAGATGTAAAAGCCATTGTAGATCTGACTTACAGAGACTGCAGCTTGTTATATACCACCAGGAAAATTGATATTTATTTGCTAAAACAGTATGTACTGTATGGCCCTGGATATAAAAAAAATATGCTAGGTGGGACAACCATGCCCCTTTGTAGTACATTCTACTCAATGAATTGGTCATCAGAAAATAGGTTGGCGCTGGAAAGGATACATTGCAAATAAACAAATTTTGTTCACAATATAAGCAAGCTGTAGTTTTAGATGGGGTGGCTTATTTCAGGGACTGCGGTAGGGTTTCAGGTGTTTTCTGAAAATGGTCAGGAACTCTACCCTAGCCTCAAGATAAAGCTGGTCTCAGCGTTTGGGGTGCAAGGTGATTTGAGATGGTATAAATGTATCTAGGATTTTTCGGTATTCTTTCCTTCAGGCATTTATGCTTTATTGATAGAGACAGTGGGTACATGTTAACAGAAAGGAGCTGCTTAAGCTGCTGGACCATGCTAGGCCAGGAAACTACACTATTTAATACTAATTGAACAGGTAGTGTTTACAACATGTTTGAAAAGAAATGTGAAACTGCTATTCTAGCATCAGGAAAAAACTGGTAGCAAATGGTTGGACACTTTAATTTGGGGAAGCTGACTTGAAGGGTTTGGATTGCCAAGAGACAAAAGGATACAGAATGGAGGGCTTGGGTTGGAACGGTTTAGTTTCAGCTTAGTATAAAGGTGGTGGGGCTTGACTTTACATGACACCATGTTCTGTGGCGTTTTCCCAATGTTTACAGAACAGTTCATGACAAATGTATTTGTAATAATTGTCCTCTTTGGAGCATTGGGATTTTTCACTATGTGAAAGAGTTACCATTCTCCCAGGGAAATGCTCCTGATGTCCGATACTTTGGGCTAGAAAGTACCCTTGGTATTTGTAGGCCTGGGCCTGTAACTGAGAGTGCCCTCTGCATCAGAAGAGGCAGAAGGCCAAACACTTATTGCTATTGACCCTGTGCTGTCTCAGCAGACAAAATGTCTTTTTACCTACCCAGCAGACTTGATTCTGCTCCCTGGAGTTGACTGGTGGATGTAGTAAAGAGCTGCCTGGTCTGGATACACTCTTACGACTCATTGTAGGCCAGGCTGCAAGCTCAGTTGCTGGCCAGAAAATGCATTTACCTCAAATGCATTTGCAAACGGAAACATCCTCGGAAGCAGAAAAGTTTGACAAGACAAATGTGCGTGTGTGTATGTTAAGTTGTATCAGTGTGAAGATGTAGTTGGTTAAGTTTGTAATAGCTGCTTGAAAACGTATCCATGGATTAAAATCTCAGCCCGTATAGACTACTTTTGAGAGCGAGGAATAGTTTTATATGACGTTAAGAAAAACTATTCAATACAGGACCAGTGAAAACGAAAAACCAGTTCAGGTCTAAGTGCAAACTCCATGTGGTACATGTAACTATTTTTTGCTAATCTTTATCACCTTTGGACCTGAATATACATTAACTCATCAGGAGTCTGCTACTTCTCTGACACCAGCCAGCCAAGGTCAGGGCCAGCCTTTAGTTTTTTGGGGGTGTGAATGTGTTTAAATGTGTACGTGTTTTCCTCTGCCTCTGCTGCACACTGGCCGCGGTAAGCGGAACTGTGCTGTGAGAAAAATCCGCCTGCTCTGTCGAAGTTAGGTTTTAGTGTGTTGTCTAGAATTTCGCCTACAGATGTCATAGGTTTTTCTAAATTAATTAATAATGAAAGCTAAGCAAATTTTAAATAGGTAATGTAATTGTCCAGGTAAGCAGATTATTTTCAAACCTCACCTGTGTGGAATATTATTCTTGTTATAAATATTAGGCTATATTGTAATATAATAAAAACAAAATTACACATGACGATGAACATTAAATTATCATTATCACTGTAAAAGCGTAACTATGTAATTTCAAGAATATTAATATGTCGCAATGAAAGCGCACGTATCGACGATTATCGACGTTTAATAGCGAGTTTTCAAGTTTCAAGAGACTCCTATCCCATTCGCCTTTAAAATGCTTTGATCCAGCCTGTTTCACTACATTGAATTACAGGTCACGTTAGCTAGCGGTTAGCTGACGTTTGCTAGCTATCTACAGTAAAATCTACTAGTGTTTGGAGTTGTTTGAATTCAAGTCAGTGAGAGAAGCTTACAGTGCAATGTACTGTTTCTTAGCTGGCAAGGTGATCGTGCCGGTATGCTACTACGGCCGGTATGCAGGCACCTTAACCCTTCCTTCACACATAAGCGGTGGAACCGCTTGCCAACCCACCAGTGACAACGTGAAGCAGCTGACATTGTCCCATCTTTGCTGTTTTGACCAATCCGTTTATTTAGTAGCCTATTGCGTTCAAGGAAAAGGGCGGGCCCAACAAAAACAGTAATCTCCGTTCATTAAAATGACACTCACTAAAAGAGAAAACACTTGATTTAAGCAGATTCCTCTGCTATAGACAAGTAGCAATTAAAGACAGCGACAGCCCTACAGAAATGGTTCATTAACGAAAATGGGTGTATGCCATTTGTTTTAAAAACTACATCTACAGTAGCAGGTTGCTAGTACCTCGTTTTGGTTGATGGCAATTGCTAGCACTACATGCATATTACTGCTCGATAGTAACTATAGGTCCGTGACCCCTTGACTACCTCTATCTTTTCTATAATTGTCTCGATAGACCTTGAGTGTAATGTTTGATTTCCTACAGTTGTACTAGTAAAATTAGCTGTTTCTTTCGATGTGTTGGTTAGGTTTATGCAGTATTATAGTACCTCATTCAAGCATTTATATAGGCTTTCGTCGACGGAGAAGAGAAATGGAACACTGCTCTACTTTTTTCCGTCAGCGGTCCCGCTTGAAGGCCGGAGCGGGAAGCCTTTTTTGAATGGCTAATAATCGAGCGCTTCCGCTTTCAACAACTGCATGCCGCTTATGTGTGAATGAGGGGTAACACACTGCTCGCTCTTGGAGGAGACTGCGTGCTCTGGTTGACAATATTATTTTCAGATAGCCAGTTCTACCATCCTCGAAAAAGTGGCGTCGTCAGAGCCCAATAAGACAAAGCAACCCAGTCCTGCATGTTGACTGTGCTGGTGTATGTGTTGCTACGAAAGTATGCACTTTTTCCTGTGATTTTTATGTCCAGTGCACTATGGGGAAGTTACTATGGGGAAGTTACAAGGGGCAATCTGGTCTAAAGAGATTAACTAATTGTTTTTACGGCAAAGGTGTCATTCAGTGAAATCTACGCTTGATTTTTTGTGGTATGAAAGTGTTGAAAGCGATAAATCTAGCGTAGTTTTCGGGGAAGTTACAAGGGGCAATCTGGACTAAAGAGAATAACTAATTGTTTTTACGGCAAAGGTGTCATTCAGTGAAAACTACGCTTGATTTTTTTGTGGTATGAAAGTGTTGAAAGCGATAAATCTAGACGCCAATTTCCAAGGTAGCATACCCTCGTTTTCAATAGAGCCCCGGAGTTATACAAGTGTGAAGATAATTCTCTGGGAACTGTATCAAGTTTCTTTTTGCAGTGCGCCCATTTAACGTTCGATTTTCCCATAACTGACCGACAATAAGGCGTGGTACTTATTTTGAACCTGCTGATGAATTAAAATGCTATGGAAATTATTATGCAAACCAAGATATATTTGTCTGGCGTTTTATTTTAAACATGGCCTTGGTCAGGTTCTGTTCATTAAGGAGTCACAGCCTTCAAGATCATTGCTGCTTGCACACTTGCACACCCACAGCCCTGAGTCATCATATGAGTGTCACTTAATCCTCCCCAAGTCCCTCTTCTCTCCCTCTCAGCTGTCTTACAGTGCTAGCCAGCTATTGGGAAAGGAGCTTGTCACGGTCTGTGACTGTTGAACACTGAGTCACACCACAGCGTCTCCATTTAACGGTGTTCTATGGTCGGCTGACTGTCCGAGACCATTGTCAATCCCACTATTAAACCGCAGGCCTACATAGCCTACAATAGTTGGACAGCATGTTTGCTCCTATGAGTATTTCAGCCATTGCCGGGCTGGTCTATTCTAGTTCACTGTTCATTCAGTTGTCCAGCTGTGCCTCTGGGGCTCTGGTTTCAGTCAGCGCGGTGATGGTGCGGTCGATCCTGTTGGTCTCCCTTGATGGTTTTATTTGGCCAGTTCTGGTATGCACAGGGTTGGACACATACTCTGGGATATACCCATCATGCTGTTTAAATGGGACCGCCTCACATTCTCACGTAGTGGTCCCATTGTTCTGTTTTAGTGACACCGTGCCCTCTCGGCTTGGTGACTCTGGCGGAATGGAGAAGGACCTGAAGATCGTGAACAAGGAGGAGGAAGATGAGATGGTGTGTTCCTTGATTATTATTATTTTTTGTCCCCTCCTTTTTTTTCTGCATGCTGTCTCACATTGGCCATTAACTGCTTATATGCCCTGTAATAGTGTGTTAGAATCAAATGGGACTCTAACCCCCACATCCGCCGCTGCCGCCCTCTCTCTGGCCCACTGTAGGAGCTCCAGGGTTACTGTGTGTGTCGGTGGCGTGTGGCTTTGGTGGGCCTGGGGGTTCTGTGTACCGGGGGGTTTCTCCTGCTGCTGCTCTACTGGATGCCTGAGTGGTGTGTGAAGTCCACCTGTACCAGAACCACTGTCCGAGAGGCTCAGGTGGTTCTGCTCCAATCCACTGTAAGTCGACCTCCTCGAGCGCTTCGTTTGAAAGCTAACCGGTTCCTAGGAAACGGGTGAACTGTTTACTTAAGGTGTCGTTTGCCTTAACTGACGATTTGTACAGACATTACAGTTTACATTGGCATGTATAGAGCCAAACAAACTGCCCTCAATCCACTCGCTGAGTTTATTTAAGTTACTTGCAAAAGTTGTGACGCATGATAGATGAATGACACAGAGCAATGTGCATGAGAATGTGCTGTTGATCGTTACAGAAATACCAGTTCGTCTTGAATGGTCCGCTGCAGGTCCAAAGCCTCTGCGGAACAAAGACTTCACGAGGCAGCGTTTTATTTTCACATGCAGCATTTCAGATCTTGTCAAAATGACATGAATCCAAATGAAAATACTACGCTGTCCAGACAATGTAACACTAAAGCATTGAATATTGATCTTTACATTTGAGTAGTTTAGTGGATGCTCTTGTCCACGATAACATACAACACGGCTATGTTATCGTGGACAACGATAACATGTGTTCATTCTTGAAAATAATAAGTATGGTACAACGCGGCGTGGAGTGGGCTTAAACAGCCCATAGCCGTGTTGTATTGGCCTCATGCCAGAAACCTGATCTGGTTGCTAATGTTACAAGAACAGTCAAACTGTACTGTGTTTCAACATAGCCGATTAAATGTGCATTTTGGGAAATTTACTAGTGTTAAATGTCTTGGAATCATAGGCTTCTTCATAGGCTGTTCACATTAAAATGTAATATTTTAGCTTTGCGGTTTAAAGTATTCTAAGTGTGTGTGTGTGTGTGTGTGTGTGTGTGTGCGTGTGTGTCAGGATGAGTTTAAACGCTGGTTCCTGGCCAAGGTGCGTGTGATGCTGGCACCTGGGAGGAACCCCTTTGACAGCCTAGAGACACAGACTTGCCCCCCGATGGCCAATGGACACTCTCCCCGCCACCTGGACAGCCCTGCCCAGGAGTTCATCAGGAAGTATGCAGAGTACCAGCCCACTCAGGTAATGGCAGGCGTTATGGAAACTGTCTCTTTGATACTGTATGTTGAATACTGTCAAGCTGTGTTATGTAGGCCGTCAAAGACACACTTGCATCTGCTTATAGAAAACTAAGTTTTGCACTGGAATAGTGGAAAAATAGTTTCCATCTTGAAAATGTATTCATAAAAAAGTTTTTATTTTAAATTCAGTCTTATTTCGGAATTGACTTTCTCCCTTCAGATTCGCTATTTTACACTACATAGCAAGAAGTACTTTTGGAACGACGAGCTACAGAATTTTGAAGTGTTGACGTAAGCAGTTTAACAGTGCATTATCATATCCTGCCCTTTGAACTTTTCAGAATTCTAAAATGTTTAAATTTTTTTGACTGTTTCTTCAAAGCAAACTTGTTATAAAGGTCTTGTTTTCCCTCTTTCGCACCCCCACACACACACACACACACACACACACACACACACACACACACACACACGCGCACACACCACAGGGGCCTTGAGGACCTGGATGTAACGTGTTCCTCCGTCCACTCAGAACACAGCACCGGGCTCACCAGCAACCAGCAACAGTACAGGTAATCACATTCTAACCTCGACTGGACTACGGACCACAGCTTCCATTACCCTTGTTTATTGAATAACTGGGGTTTGCCCTTCCTGCGGTAGATTCACTCGCCATTTGACAGGTTTCACCACACCCCTTCACCACCCTGTTCCCCAGTGCCGGACCTTACAATTGAAACCAGATACTGTTATGCCACAGCTGCTTGCCTTGTCACCTTAGACGACATGGCCCTGTCACCTAACAAGGCCCTGACAACACCTCACAGTAGCACTTGTGTGAGTCAGTCTGTCTAGAGCTGGCCTGCAGTTGCCTGTGTTTCATGTTTCAAAGTGTATTCGCCGTGTGCGCAGGATGCAACAGGTGTAGACCAGTGTTGAGCTTCTTACTCGTGAGCCGTTTCCTAGCCGAGTGTTAAAGTAATAGAATATAAACAACAGATGTTTATAAAGTAATAGGAAATAATGTCTGTGTGGACATACAGTACCAGTTCTAAGGTTTCGTACACTTGCTGTGTCAGAACCTTTGACTGGTACTTTTTAAACTGGGTGTTCCTAATCCTGAATGCTGATTGGCTTGAAGCCATGGTATATGTGGCCGTATACTATAGCTAAGATAAATAAAATAAATTGCATTGGTAACTGGTTCATAATTGCACTAAGGCACCTTGGCTGTTGGTGCATTGTGCTTAAGAATGGCCTTTAGCCATGGTATATTGGCCATATATCACACCGCTTCTTCATTCATAACCCGGGGTAGAAATGCAATAAATTGAATGTAAATGTTGAATCTTTTTCTCTCGCTTTCCCCACAGGAGACTGTTTTTTGGAGTAAATGAAATGGAAGTGAAAGTGCCTTCAATTTTAAAGCTGCTATTCAAAGAGGTAGACATTTCTATTTGAGTAATTTACCAGGCACTCTGACCCAGAGAAGCTTACGTTTTTGTCAGCACACGTTTTAATGCATGTTCTCACGGACGCTTCTTGCGATCCAACCAACAACCCAGGTTTATAAAATGCCATGCTGTACCAACTAAGCCTTGTGGTTGGAAGATGTGTAAATAAAACGACTTTTCTTGTCAATCTCATAGAATTTTCACAATTCCTATCAGACTTATTTTCCTTTCTGAGTAATAATCAATATCAAAACCCAATGTTTGTAAGCACACATAGAAATGAATAACTTATTCAGCCCCTGATGCTGGACATTTTCTTTTCTTTAAATGCACCAGAGCTCTTGTGCCTGGCATTCATAGGAACGTTCTGTTGAATGGAAGCCAACTAGACTTGAAGCTTTTTTTCGACTGACCAGATTTTGAGTTGTTGCAGGCAGGTTTACTTTAGTCTGATCAGTGAACCCAGTGAACAGGGCTAACAATGGCTGAACAAACAGCATTTTCCACCTCTGCAGTTCCTCTCAGCTCCTTGTTGTCTTTTTATCTCTCTGACGTCTCTCTTGCTGTCTCTGACCTCACGCCTCCCAATTTCTGTCTGTCTTTGACGATCTGTCTCCTGTGCTCTCTGAGATATTTGCCCTTAATTCGTACCCTTTTTCATACTAATGAGCCTTACTGTGGGATGAAGTGCCCCATCAGGCATTACTGTTAGAGGTATATCAGTGGGTGCCTCTTACTGCAGATTGTTGTTGGGGATGAGTTTAAAAACACTGTTCTCCCCTGTCGCCTGCAGGTCCTCAACCCTTTCTACATCTTCCAGCTCTTCAGTGTGACCCTATGGACTGTGGACGAGTACTACTTCTACGCCATAGCCATCGTCTTTATGTCGCTCGTGTCCATAGCAGCCTCGCTGTACACCATCAAAATGGTACCACCCTCCCCCCGCTCAAATCTGGGCGCCAGCTCATTTAGCACAAACTTGTGTGGTTCTGATGTGTGGTCCTTTTCCCCTCCTTTACAGCAATACATCATGGTCCATGACATGGTGGCAGCACACAGCATTGTCCGTGTTTCCATCTGCAGAGCCAACAGCGGTTTGTTGAATATGCCTTAATAGCATTTGATGCACCTCTGCTAGTGTCCCCCCCCCCGTGTGTCCCCCCCCCCGTGTGTCCCCCCCCGTGTGTTCCCCCCCCGTGTGTTCCCCCCCCGTGTGTTCCCCCCCGTATGTTTCTCCATCCTTCCCCGTGTCCGTCTCCCCCCCCCATCACACAGCAGAGGGCTCAGACTGTGCACATAGCTCAGTGTATTTTCACCCTCTTGGTCAGGCTGGTTGTGACTAGTAAGAGTAACGACCAGGCCTAGACTCCAATGACCGGAATACCTCTCTGATCTGGCAACCCTGCTGTCCCTCCCTCCCCATCTGTGTTGGCGCCTAACAGAAATTGAGGAAGCCCTGTCCACTGACCTTGTGCCCGGTGACGTCGTGGTCATTCCTAGCAACGGGACCATCATGCCTTGCGACGCGGTGCTGATCAGTGGCACCTGTATCGTCAATGAGAGCATGCTAACAGGTGATACGTCATGTGGATATAAACTCTGTACATATGTGCATGTTTTACACACAGTGGCAAGTAAAAGTATGTGAACCCTTTGGAATCACCTGGATTGGTCCCAAAATCTGATCTGAGCTTCATCTTGGTTGGTCTACTCTGGTGATCTTCAAGTCACCACAGAAGACCAGCCCAGGCTGCCTAAAGTAATGACACACCGACAGACATGTGTTTTAACGTCTTCATCGAACACTCTTTGTAAACCGTGACAATGCAGGGGGAATCTATTCCGCGAAAACTGTACCAGCATCAAAAATCAAAGCCCCCCCCCCCCCCCCCCTCCCACAGGTGAGAGTGTCCCCGTCACCAAGACCAACCTCCCCAACCCGGACGAGGGGGACCGCAACGGGCCGTATAGCTTGGAGGAGCACAAGAGGCACACCCTCTTCTGTGGCACCCACGTCATCCAGACCCGCTTCTACTCCGGGGAGCTGGTCAAGGCCGTGGTGGTCCGAACAGGTCAGTGTCATCATCCGCCGCGCGCCGCCACGGATGACGCCATCCAAACGCGTTCCTGCTCATCGTCAACCCTCCCTCCCATCTACGCGTACAGGTTTCAGGACGGCTAAGGGTCAGCTGGTACGTTCCATCCTGTACCCCAAGCCCACTGACTTCAAGCTGTACCGCGACGCCTACCTGTTCCTGCTGTGCCTGGTGGCCGTGGCCGGCGTAGGCTTCGTCTACTCCATCGTGCTCAGCATCATCAATGAGGTACTGCACGTGTTCATTAACACAGGTTTTTAAAATCATTTTTTGCTGTGGAGTGCGTGGAATGAATAGAATATATATCATTTACCCAGCAAAGTGTTTTGTCCTCCTGCAAGTATATCTAGCTATGGGCTGTTCAGCTCCACGTCCGGCCCCAAAACTAAGCACCGCTGTGCTGTTTCCTCGCCCCCTGGTGCCCAGGTGCCAGCCAAGACCATCATCATTGAGTCCCTGGACATCATTACAATAACCGTGCCCCCCGCTCTGCCCGCTGCCATGACGGCTGGCATTGTCTACGCCCACCGCCGCCTCAAACTCATCGGCATCTTCTGCATCAGCCCCCAGAGGATCAACATCTGCGGTCAGCTCAACCTGGTCTGCTTCGACAAGGTAGACACACCTCTCCCCCGCTCTCTCCTTTTCCCCCTTCGTCCTTTGCTTACCGCAGACCGTTAAGAGGCGGTGCCATGGGGACTGCAGCTCGGGGGTTCCCTCTGTAGATTCACTTCAAGGTCATTCTGTTTGACACGCTACTTCTCTCTGCCTCCTGTCTCAGACGGGCACGCTCACAGAGGACGGGTTAGATTTATGGGGAGTCCAGAGAGTGGAGAACGCCACTTTCCACCTGCCTGAGGAAAACGCCTACAAGGAGAGTCTGGTCAAGTCCCAGTTTGTAGCTTGCATGGCCACCTGCCACTCTCTCACCAAGATCGACGGCCAGCTGTCCGGAGACCCTCTGGACCTGAAGATGTTTGAGGCTACCGGCTGGGTGAGTGGCCTGAACTTGACCTTTGACCTCTGTCCCTCAATGAGCCTTCAACCAACCCGGGTGTTTCGATGTAAACAAATGTGGACCCATTACAGTTGCATTGACAGATTTCTGACCTGGGTCACGTTCGTTTTCCCCATAGCCGATCGCGGCTATGGGTTTGTATTTTGCCACGCTCATTGTTTTGAAGTCTCCAGTTTCGTGGCCACTTAAGCTTCCTGGTCGCAGTTACGTCTTCTCCTTCTGTCAGATCCTCGAGGAGGCCACGGAGGAGGAGACCTCCCTCCACAACCGCATCATGCCCACTGTGGTGCGTCCCCCCAAGCAGCTGATGCCCCCAGAGGCCCTGGTGTCGCCTGAGCAGGACATGGTACGATCAGGCTGTTGCCTCTGGCTGTTTGCTCTGGCTAATTGCTAATGTCCTTCATCTTCATGTCATCGCTCCGACTGTGGTTGCCTAGGCTAGATCACATTTTCAACGTTCGCATCCTACGCCCCTTTCACCGCTCGCGCTCGTTTTCTTTTGATTTTTCGTTCGAAATGCCCCGTTTGATTTTCCATTCACCCTGTTGTTTTCACTTTCACACTGTAGGAGCTGTATGAGTTGCCGGTGAGTAGAGCGTTCTGTCACACAGTTCATATTTCCTTTCCCACGCCTTGGAAGTGGAACGTTCAGAAGGCCCTGTTTTGTGTGTGATGTCCCAATGCAGTCGGCCTATGAGATTGGCATAGTGCGTCAGTTCCCCTTCTCCTCGGCACTGCAGAGGATGTGTGTTGTGACCCGTCTACTGGGAGAGAAGCGCATGGACGCTTACCTCAAGGGGGCGCCAGAGGTTGTGGCCAGCCTCTGCAAGAAAGACACCGGTTGGTCGTAACTATTTACTCTGAATTTGACTGTACATTTTGGGCATGGATTCCCCCGAGGAAGTTCTGATAAATCGCTCTCCCTCTGAATTGTTAGTGTTCTTGATTCAATGAAGTGATGACATGAAGCACTTTGATGTCCCGTGGTTTCGTGTAGCCCTCAGAATTCTTTTCAAATAGTTAAGTAGCCTGTGTGTTTTCTAAACCCACCTTTCTGTCTGTCAATGTAGTTCCGGAGGACTTTGCAGAGGTTCTGGAGGACTACACCAAACAGGGCTTCCGGGTCATCGCCCTGGCCCACCGCCGCCTTGAGTCCAAACTCACCTGGCACAAGGTCCAGAACATCAACAGGGACCACATCGAGGTCAACATGGAGTTCTTGGGGCTGATCGTGATGCAGAACAAGTTGAAGCCGGAGACTCCTGGCGTACTGCAGGAACTCTGCCAGGCACATATACGCACTGTCATGGTCACTGGTGAGGAAGCTGGAACGCATGTTTTACATGCAGATATTCAGTAAATCGCCCCCGTTTGAAGTCAACACAAATCTGCTAAAGCAATTCGGTTCATGGGTTACATCAAAGAGGTATTTTCCGAACTTGACGTCATACCCGCATTCCTGGCATTGCAAGAACTGTCCTCTATCAAGGACCACAATCTAATGTGAAAACTAGTGTCCGTTTATACTGTGGTCATGCCTCAGTCACACAGAAGGAAAGTGTCTTGTTCTTGTTCTGGTACTCCAAGCTTTATGGAAGTTTTCCTGGAATCCTGACTTAGAAGGTTCTAGGCTTTTGCAGCTTATCGGGTCAGAAGCTCCAAAGTCCACCCAAGTCTCTCTCCCCCCTGCCATAAAGGATTATTATGTAGGTCTCTACCATAACGGTAGCTTATGGTCTCTGGTCTCACCTTCAGGTGACAACATGCTGACCGCCATCTCAGTGGCCAGGGACTGTGGCATGATCCCCCCTCAGGACCGAGTCATCATTGCCGACGCTCTGCCCCCCCGAGACGGCCAGGCAGCGAAGATCACCTGGCACTATGCTGACAACCCAAGCAAACACGCAGGCAAAGCCAAACTCCTCGAGGTGAGAGAAGGACCCCTGGTGGTGGGATTGGCTCATTTACAGAGACAAAAATGCACACGAGCGCGCGCACACACATGCACATAAACACCCTGAACTTGTTTTACACCCCCAATCTCTCAGAGCTATTACACAACAACCTGTGCTTTTCCAATAAAATGCCCTCTTGCTCCTCTTGTTTAAAAACAAAACAAACAAACAACAGCCTTCTATACACTGTCATGTTTCCTTGGCAACCAGCAACTTGGGTTGGTTTCCAGATGAGACTGCTGTTGGCTGATAAAGGAATATTGTCTGGTTTAATTACTAGTAATAAAAGAATGAAATGTCACTAGCTATCATCAAGATCAGAGGCACTCCTGTATCAACCAGGCTCAATGTCTAGCAGATATCCAGAGCAGTTTATTGACAGGGGCAGACATCACATCATGTCTTTGGCCCAGGAGTCAATGCATTATGGCTCTGTTGCCCTCTATTCTGGGATACATGGAGTATGACCTCAGAATTCCTAAATAGCCCAGTGAGCACAGCCAGCAGGAATGGATGAATGAAAGGGTGTGTCCTGAGTTCCAGGCGTTGGCATGTCCAGGGGCCCCACAGCCAGCCAGTCATTGTGTCACATTGTTTCTGTAGATGCTATCAGGCAAAACGGAAGTTATTATTCTTTTGCTTGAACGGTTCATAGTCCGCGTAAGCAGTATTGGACCATTCAATCATTTTCAAGGCATCAGCTGTACCCTCTCGACCATGCCCTTTCCTGTCTCAACAGGAAGTAGAGATCAGCCTGGAGGACGTGTGTCACGCTCACGATCCCAAGCCCCAGGACCAGTACCACTTCGCCATGAGCGGCAACTCCTTCGCTGTCATCACGGAGCACTTTCAGGACCTCCTGCCGAAGGTAACCGGGGAAGGATGTCACCGTAGCGCCGGTCCCGTTGGGATTACCGGTGATGTCTGGCTCACTGCTGTTCCTCTGTGTTGTGTAGTTGGTGTTGCGGGGCACAGTGTTTGCTAGGATGGCCCCTGACCAGAAGACCCAGCTGGTTGAAGCTCTGCAGAGCGTGGAGTGAGTAAAGATGCTCTATAGGGCTTTACGACATTTGATGCACCGATCGACACGCCTGTGTGCACTTTCCGAAGTTGACCGATTTGTAAATGTGTCTCTTGCCTTTGGTTTTCCCCAGCTATTTCGTGGGCATGTGTGGCGACGGAGCCAACGACTGTGGCGTAAGTGCAGCTCTCTGATGCGCGTGAACGTGCTGTAGCTCATTGCTCAAACGTGCCTGGATATCCCCTTTGAACGTGCTGGTCCCTGTGTCTCCCCAGGCTTTGAAGAGGGCTCACGGTGGGATCTCCCTCTCAGAGCTGGAGGCCTCCGTGGCCTCGCCCTTCACCTCCAGGACCCCCAACATCTCCTGTGTGCCCAGCCTCATCAGGTCAGGCCGTCCAGGGTTTTGAGTGCTTGAATACTGACATCTGCTTAACCTCTATGAATGTTATAAAAGCGCTTGCATGGTGAGTTACATGTTTGCGTAAACGCACAACAACACAAAAACAACTTGTACTGTTTTTTCCACAGAGAGGGACGAGCAGCTCTCATCACCTCCTTCTGTGTGTTCAAGTTCATGGCCCTTTACAGCATCATCCAGTACATCAGCGTCACCCTGCTCTACTCTGTGAGTACATTACTCTCACCGTTGCCTTCGCATAATGGTACACTGATTGACCTCTGACATGATCTCTCCGTAACCTTGTCAGATCCTTAGTAACCTGGGGGACTTGCAATTCCTCTTCATCGACATGGCTATCATCCTCGTCATAGCTTTCACCAGTAAGTACAGCCCACACCGGTTAGATTAAGTCAAGACACCTCAAAGCTTATTTTTCAGTTTACTTTAATGTTTACTCTCTACCCATCCTAACTTCTAGTCGCTAATCAGCCTCTCTTTTTCCTTCTCAACACTCACATCTTTTCTGTCCAGTGTCTCTGAACCCAGCCTGGAAGGAGTTGGTTCCGAGACGCCCCCCCTCAGGTCTGATCTCCGGCCCGCTGCTGTTCTCGGTGCTGTCTCAGATCATCATCTGTCTGAGCTTTCAGACCATTGCTTTCCTCTGGGTTCGACACCAGGCCTGGTACCAAATTTGGACACCGGAGTACGAGTGAGTCGAATCACCAGTATACACCAATACACCACACCGAGAACATGCCTGTAACAGAGTTTAAGCAATACATGTTAGTATACAGCCACCAACTTACTGAATGGCATTTATTGCAGAGTCAGGCGGCAACTGGTGGCTTTTGACTTATAGAAAAATGCTTCTAGGTTAAATCTCTCTCGCTGTGTCTCTGTGTGTCTCTGTGTGTCTCTGTGTGTCCGTCTATCCGTCCTCTCCCAGTGCGTGCAGTTTGCCCCACTCCCACCACGCCAACTTCTCCCTTGAACCCAACTCTTCTGAGGAGTCCGATGACCACAACATCCAGAACTATGAGAACACCTCCCTGTTCTATGTGTCCTGCTTCCAGTACCTCATCGTGGCCATCGTCTTCTCCAAGGGAAAGCCCTTCAGACAGCCCAGCTACAAAAACTGTGAGGATCACTGCTCGCACCCATCTATCCACGTAGGCTCCTTCAAAATGATAGACACGATAGAGAGGTGTCATTTGAAATCCGAGGTCTGGTTAAGGTTTCATATGGGTGAGAACGGCACCATTTGGGCAGTGTGTTTTGCTTCATGCCGCTGACCCTGTTTGTCCGTCTTTGTGTGTCTCCGCAGGGCCTTTTGGATTGTCTTGTATCTGCCTGTACGGGTTTCTGTTTTTCATCATGTTTCACCCAGTCCCTGCTATTGACAGCTCATTAGAGGTGAGTCCGCGTCAGGCGTTAGACGAGTGTCAGGCAGGGCTCAGGCTCTGGTTGGCTGTAGGCCTACAGGGACGACATGGTGCATTAGCACGGTGTCGCCGTACTGTTTCGTACATCTCTTGAAGTGCGTTTGAAGCCGTGATGTTTTTTGTGATCCTGCTTTTCCTTTTATCTTGTCCAGATTGTTTGTGTTCCATTTGAATGGAGAGTCTCTCTGTTCTTCATCATTCTAGTCAATGCAGCCGTGTCTATCTTGGTTGAGGTAAGACCGTGAGCGCACACTCTCTCTCTCACACACACACACACACACACACACACACACACACACACACGGGTTGGGCGATGTCATATTTTGGCTTATTGTCACCATGTACATATAAAACATTAGGGTATGTGAATATATCGCCCCCTATTGGCCACTTCTGCTCATTGCGTGTTCTGCCCTGCCAGACTGCATTTAAAGTGCCGCAGTAGTCAAGATCAAATGGTGTGAACCACTGACCGCTAAATAATTACTTTCACTGTCTCCCTCACTAGCGCCAATCAGATATAACATTCCAAGTGATTTCAGTAACTAGCGTTTATCGTGCTAGCTTGGCGGCAGGATGGAAAGGAAACCACACACCAGATCTGTGTCATCTGTGTAAGGCTACACTCTACTCTTACATAATTTAACCTGCCACATGATTAAAACGGGACTTTACGTATGACTTATTAAGGAAGACTGAAAGGTCTGTAGGTAGGTTATTTGGCACGTTGTCCGTCTGTGTCGTGATCTGCCTGACTGCCTCCTCGATGCCGCTATGTGCCAGTCATGTCCGCCATGTCACCACAGACTAATTCTGTCAAACATCATTTCTGATTAGATTAAAATATCGCCCAACCCTAACGCGCACGCGCACACACAAACACACACACACACACACACACACACACACACACACACACACACGCGCGCGCACATCTCCATATCCAAGTGAGTCGCCTTGTTTCCAGTTGTCTGGGCTCTGCACCATTTTACAGGCCTTTTTCCATGTCCTGTTCTTTTGTTTTGTCATGCAGTGTTGCCATGCAGTGTTGCCATGAAGGTGTTTAGGTTCAGTGAGTTGATGTTTGACTGTCCTGCGGGTGTAAGAGGGTGTTACAGGAGGAAGCCGAGGGCTGAGTCAGTGTCTGTGATTAGCCGTTTTATGACCTTTTCACTGTGAAAAAGACACCATATCCTACCTGCTACTAACTTAAATACACACACACACACACACACACACACACACACACACACACAAACAAATTACCCTCTTTCTTTAAATACAGCCTGCAATCACTATAGTGGTAGACCTACCTTAAACCACATTACATCTAATGGGTGGTTGGTTACACACCCAGTCCTCCCTCCCTCCCTTCCAACCTCCTAGCATGGAGAAGTGGGAAAAAATTATGGCCTGGGTTTGTGGCCCAATGATGGTGGCGGCTTGCCCAGTGACGTGGTCTGAAAGGGCCCCTGGCTTTGCCCAGTGACGTGGTCTGAAA
>JACXGJ010012255.1:0-18278 GCA_016801105.1 Esox niger | reverse complement strand
CACACACACACACACACACACACACGCACACACACTCCCAATCTGGAGAGTAGCAACATTCCGGTCCAGATGGTGCCTCCATGTGTCTATAGCAATGGGAGCTACTGGGATACTGCAGACATCTGTTCTGGTGGTGTAGGGGGAAGGGGGAGGGGGATGGGTGAGAGGCCCTCGGTTCCCCCTCCAGAGGTAATTCACTACCTGAATGGAAGGCTCTGAGGCATATCAGGTGATCATATAATTCATCATTACCTCCACTGTCTCCTGCTCTGCTTCCCGGGTGTCTGCTGAGGGGACCTAAGTCATCCATTTCATTGGTTGTTTCTGTCGCCTCTCCCTCTTCATTTCAAGTGCAGCTCATCAGGGGACCGTGGTCAACGTAGCCCACGTGAATGTCAAAGCAGATATGTGGGGAGTCGTCTTAGTTGACGTGACAGTGCTGTATGTTCATGTAGCGACATCTGTTGCGATGGGAGGGGTCGTGATCCTCTGGAAGTTAAGGTTTGGGAGAGGGGGGGTCACTGTCCTCTGGGTTTTGTGCGGCAGCCAGCTTGTTAGCGTGGCGAGACTAGAGGGTCATGGGAGCAGTTGATTGTCTGCCAGTCTGCCCAAGCGATGTGCCAGGAGTTGGACACCGAAATAAAGCTGAACAAACTGCAGCGCACTCTCGCACACACAAACACACTCAATTAGAAACAAAGAGATCAGATGAAATCCTGTCAGCTCCAACAGACAATGCTTTCCTTGGGCATCTGGTCCGAGTCCACCAGCCCAGCTCTTCACTCAGACCTTGCATTTGTTACGATATTAACTAAACAAAATGCATCACAGACTGTCGATCCACCTTTGGCCTAGTTGGTTTTATTCAACATGTCCGGTTGAGCCTGCCCACATTCTGCTCCTAGAATACGCTTCTCTGGACGAGACATATTTCTTGTTCCCCTTTTTATGTTCCAATGGCCTTGGTGTGGAAAGGGTTAAGAGAGCGTGCCAGGTTGCTGTGATGTGTTTCCATCATCATTAATCCCACGCCACCAAATGGATCATCACACTCCCCACATCCACACTCACTCCCACTTGGTGTCACACATTGCTGCCTAGCAGAACACAAGTGCCCACTCCACCCTGCCCACCCGTTTCTATAGTTACCAGTGCCCACACAGGCCCAGCTGCAATGCTGCCATCAAGGCATTATGGGTAATTGTTGTGATAAAATGTTTCCCGAAGTAACACTTCAAAAACGTCTTTCAGAACGACTACCCCGTTAGACTTTATATGCATAGCTTGTAAAAGCTATTTCAACGTCTCTCAAGGCCATACTGAAATGATCTCTGTTTTATATGCTGTGTTGGTTTTATTTGTGTGAATATATGTCGTTTAGTAGTTTATGGGACTTTTTGTTAGTCAGGGTTGTTTTGCTGATGAGGAATTTGTTAAATTGAATTTTAATATATGTGTGTGTTTGTGTGTGTGTGTGTGTGTGTGTGTGTTTGTGTGCACTCATTCACAAATTGTGCAGTATATGTTGTCTCTGGACAGGCATGCATGTGAGAAAATTAACTTTTTTTTTTTCTATACAGAATTATTTTCTGCTTTTTCATAATGAAAATAATAAGACTTAATTTTATTTTTTATAGCATGCCTCCCTGAGGTCAAATACCATTTGGCAATGGTCACAAAACCTGAAATTTTAAATTGTGAGTTCCAATTACCATATATGAAAATAATTTCCCCCAATCCTAGCCACATGAGTCCTTGATCATAAAACAGAGTTTCTTTTCTTTGAACAAATTTGGCAATGTTTCTAGCGTGGCCTATACTTAGTGTGACTGTTTTTACCAAACATGAGTCCTGTAGCCTCATTTGACATTTATAGAAGTAGGAGGACACATCATTTTTTTATATAAATATATACATGCATCTGTGTGTGTGTGTGTGTGTATACATATGCAGTCTGTGCCGTCACTCCTCCCTAACTTTTTTTCAGTTGCCCTCTCCTCTTTTTCCTTCATCCTTCATTTGAATTGGGCCGTCTGCTTGCCGGTTTGATTAAATAGCTTGTGGGTGTGCGTGGGTGTGTGCGGGTGTCTTTGTGTGTCTGTGTGCGTGTGTTCTCTATGCCATATCTGAGGGAGACATATTACCACAATGCAGCAGAGCTGCCCACCAACCAGCCCAGAGTTCCATACAACTGACAGACTGAATTATAAGCAGTAGGCTACTAAATGAAATGACATATTGATATTTCTGTTGGCAGCCTGCCTCCATATCTGAATATAGCTATGCTCAGTCAATGTGCCATAACAACACAGTCTGGCCTAGTTGTAAAGCAGTCCAAAATCACACTCCTTGTAAACAGATATGTTGACGAGTGCAGTCTGGAGCGTGAGTGTGTGTGGGAGGATGTATTCACAGTGCTGTCATATAGCTGTAGGCCCTGCTGTCTATAGGGATGCCGGGTGCTTCGTTCTCTCTTGTGGTGGGGAGGTGGTGGTGGGAGTTTTTGTTTTTATTTGATTTTCAATGTCCTATTAGAGACCAGCAGTTCCAATGGTAACACTGGGAATGGACTTCACACGAGGACCAACTTCAGCTTCTATGAGACAGACAGAGGATCAGCTCCTATAAGACAGACAGAGGACCAGTTCCTATAAGACAGACAGAGGACCAGCTCCTATAAGAGACAAACTGAGGACCAGCTCCTACACGAGACAGACCATGGACCGTCTCCTATAAGACAGACAGAGGACCAACTCCTATAAGACAAACAGAGGACCAGCTCCTATAAGACAGACAGAGGACCAGCTCCTATCAGAGACAGACAGGGGACCAGCTCCTATCCGAGACAGACAGGGCACCAGCTCCTAGGAGAGACAGAGGACCAGCTCCTATAAGAGACAGGCAGAGGACCAGCTCCTATTAGAGACAGACAGAGGACCAGCTCCTATAAGAGACAGACAGAGGATCAGCTCCTATAAGACAGACAGAGGACCAGCTCCTATCAGAGACAGACAGAGGACCAGCTGCTATAAAACAGACAGAGGACCAGCTACTATAAGAAACAGACACAGAGAACCAGGTCCTATCAGAGACAAACAGAGGACCAGCTCCTATTAAGAGACAGAGAACCAGCTCCTATAAGACAGACAGAGGACCAGCTCGTATAAGAGACAGATAGAGTACCAGCTGCTATGAGACAGACAGAGGACCAGTTCCTATAAGGCAGACAGAGGACCAGCTTCTATCAAAAGCAGACAGAGGACCAGCTCCTATAAGAGACAGACAGAGGATCAGCTCCTATAAGACAGACAGAGGACCAGCTCCTATCAGAGACAGACAGGGGACCAGCTCCTATAAGATACAGAGGACCAGCTCCTATAAGAGACAGAGGACCAGCTCCTATAAGAGACAGATAAAGTACCAGCTGCTATGAGACAGACAGAGGACCAGCTCCTATAAAACAGACAAAGGACCAGCTCCTATCAGAAACAGACAGAGGACCAGCTCCTATCAGAGACAGACAGAGGACCAGCGCCTATCAGAGACAGACAGAGGACCATCTCCAATAGTGAGCATGACAAAATGGACCGCCACTGATCAGAAGCATGTCTGTCACTCATGGTGACAGTGAGTATAATGCCGTAGCTCTTCCCAGCTCTATGCTTTGACACTGTCCCAAGCCTCCAGGAACCCCTCCCCACCTCCCCTCCGCGCTGTTTAAAAACGCTCTCTGCCCCTGGACGGCCACCACTGACCTGGGTGTGATGGTACCACAGAGACTGTTCACAGAGATATAGATGTGGGAGTTTCATCCATGTCTAATCAACTGATCTATTGATTTCAGTAGATCACAATTAGAAAACCTCCCAAATCCGAGATTCTAAATGGAAGCCTTTAGTTGATTTTATAGAGCAAATAGACTCCAGCCCAGCTTGTTCATTAAACCCACGTCTCTGTTCTGCCATTTTGTTGATCCCATTTTTGCCAGGACTCTCCTCGCCTGGTTCTCTTAAGAAGCCGGGGAAATTCGATTTCAGCTCCCTGTCGCAGCAGACGAGGTCGCCCCGCATGCCGTTCACCCACCACCCGCTGCCAATGCTGGCGGGAGTGAGACCAGGTGAGACCCCTCTGACAGTCCCCCTGAACCCCCCTGCCCCACCCCGGCCTGCAAACCCAGTCGTGGGGTGGCAGTGAGAGGTCCGTAGGGGAGGCTGTACAGCACCGCCCTGTAAAGAACAACGGCACTGGGAACATCGGATAGACACCTGAAGCACAGAATATAAACCATAGCTTAACCTGCCAATGTTCCTTTCTGTTCCCCTGTGAAGAGACTGTCTGTCTGTGATTGGTGCTTCTGGGTGAAGAGTCACCATTCTGTACCTGCATTCGCCTGACCAGTCATTCCCCCCTGCCACATTGGCCGCCAGCCACCACTATGTTCTTAAAACCGCCACATACTTCATTGGCTTCAGAGCTGTTTCACCAAGAGCCCTACATTGTCATGAGTCTTGTATGGTGTTATTTTGTTTTTTACAACAAACATTTGTTCTTGTAGGCTTATTATCGTTTCTCCTGGATCACGTCAGACAATGTCTTGCCATTTTTCTTTAACATGCTCTATTTTTGTGCCAGCTACAATCATTATAGCCATCAATCTCTCTCCTTTCTCTCTGACTAAGACGCCTTTGGTCTGGGAACCCAGGGACTGTGTGAAGAGCTTACTGTTACTGTGTCTGGCAGTGGAACAGATACTGAATCACTGTGTCAGCCAGTGGTTATTTGAAACCTGGGGCATCGACAAGGAGGAACTCCTGATAAAATCTGACTTCAACAGTTGTCACAGTGCACTAACTGGGACAATCTGAACCGTTTCACCACTCTATAAATCGGCAGTTTTAAATTAATTTCTAAACAACTCAAAGCAGTTCATTGTGAATGGTTTCTGTGGACAGTTCACCATAGACAAGGAGCATCTGAACTCATCTGAACCCAGAACGCAAAGCTCTAAGTCTTTGTATTGACCTCTCACCTGAACCCCCACCTCAAAGCTCAAAGTCCCCGAATTGACCTCCCATCTGAACCTCCTAACACAAAACTCAAAATCGCCAAAGTTGCTTAGAGAAAGTGAGGATGACCACCATGTCAAGACATCTCCCTCAGAGATGGTGACATGATCTACTCAGCCTCTTGATACTCATGTTAATCAAGCCCTGTGGCTGGTCGCAGGTGCCATTTGTCTCCTCAAACTAGTTATGTATGCCATTCCCATGTCTGTGTGAAAGTGTTTACCGCATTGCTGTTTTGTTTGCCGGATCCAGGGGGGTGGGGGTCGTCGTGCTGTAGGATTCCCCCCCCAGAGAGCTTGGCCCTAGCCCAGGCTCTAATGGGATTAAGGGGGACTAAAGAAGCAGGGAGACAGCTCCAGCAACCTAGCATGGGGCATAGGCAGACAGACAGACAGGGTGAGGTGCTGCTTGGCTGGGGTACACCGGGTCCTGTCTGGGGGTACCACACTGGAGTTGGCAGCCTAGCATGGGCAGCTGGGGGCCCTGCCGGTTGGGGCAACACTAAAGCAGGCTAGACTGGCACACAGAAGAAAAAGGGAGAGGGTGTGCCCTGCTAATACAAATCAAGGAGATTTAGTAATGGATATAGGTCTGACAGAGAGGGCTTTGTGTCCGACTCAAACGTTCGCTCACACCTCCATCTCCGTGTTAAGCTCCGCTGGGTGACTTACAGCAAGATACTCTCACCCTCCTATGCAGACACAGAAGTGTGCTTTTGTACTCCCATCAAGCCTCAGCGACTGCCGTACAGTTAACCCCCCCCCCACACCTGCACACAACCCTTAAAAAATATCATGCAAATGTAGACCGTTAACACAAACACATAAATTCACACATACAGTGTGAACATACAGATTAGTCCTGTCATAAAGGATCGCTGGAAAGCAGCTTGCCTCTTTGAATGCCAAATTGCTGTGGCGCCTGCAAATCACACCCTGAAAACAGCACACAGGCATTCAGACGTTCTAATTTAAGACAGTGCTCAATGATCTCTTTGTGCATTTTTTTCTTCTTCTTTGTTTGGTTTGGGGGTTTTGTTTTGTAATGTAGTATCGTGTGTGTTTGCGTGTCAGTGTGTCTGTTTCTGTGTTAGTGTGTGCAATTTTGTGAGCTGCCGTACTGGACTTGTACAGATCTAATGGAGTCAACATAACACTGTTCATAGAGTAAAAAACCAGTCTCCTTTAATGTCTCCATCTTGTAACACATAGTCACCCTAATACGATGAAGATACTATGATAGTGATAAAACTATGATAATACAATGATAATGATAATATGATGATAAAACTATGATACTACTATAATAATGATAATACTATGATAATGATAATACTATGATGCCATGATAATACTACGATAATGAAATTAAATAAAACACCTACTTGGACTGATGTCACAATGTCCCTGTCCCTGGGTCTCTGTTCACTGGGTGCTCACTGGTGGAAATGTTTGTCCGTCTTTCTCGGCACCCCTCTTCCTTCTATCTATCTATCTATCGATCTATCAGTCTGTATCCATCTATCGATCTAACATCTCTGTGTCAATTTCTTCTCAGGGAGCCCCCGTGCTTCAGCCTCCGCCCTGCACTTCCCCTCTCCCTCCATCATCCAGCAGTCCAGCCCGTACTTCACCCACCCCACCATCCGGTACCACCACCACCCAGGACAGGACCCCCTGAAGGAGTTTGTCCAGTTTGTCTGTGCTGATGGCTCAGGGCAGTCCAGCAGCCAGGTAAGGTTGGACATGAGAAGGGCATTCATTATGGGGGCCGAGTGACACCACCCGGTAGGATGTGAATGTCATCACACCTGTGCAAAACACAACACCTGTTAGAAAACCACAACCATCTAATATTTGGCCGTTCAGACAACACAAACCTGGCTGAATGGCGTGGTGGTTATCAACAACCCTGTGTAAACACTGCACGGACCACTGTACTGAGAGAGACAGCACAGGTCTGTGTGTGTGTGTGTGTGTGTGTGTGTGTGTGTGTGTGTGTGTGTGTGTGTGTGTGTGTGTTATTACCTGCTGGAACGATGTGAGTAGAAAAGGTGCAGTAATACACAGGGGAACTGGAGCTGTGAAATACATAAATTCCTTTAGTGATGTGGTGACAAGGTAAGGGAACAGCGTTGACATCATGAACCGGAGTCTTCCAAATGTACTTCCCCCTTGGCCAAGTGTTGCACCAGTGAGGAGAGAAGGCAATATACTACCTTTGACAGCTTCCTGTTGGTCCTCTGTGGTTAATGGTTTTTTTCTTGTTATTTGCCTTGTGCTCTTTCAGACCCTAGGTTCCCTTTTTTCTTTTGCTCCGCCCACCCCCTCAGATAATGTAATCATCAGCACGAAAGCCTACAATCACAGCATACTTCAACTGAACATACATGTTCTCTGTTCTGTTCTGATTCTAATTATTATTTTGGCTGTTGTTGGTGTCGTGTTTTGGTAGCAGAATTTTATTTTCCCATGTTTTGATTTGTTGCCATGTTATGGACAAACCCCACCTCCAACTGTGCTCTCACCCCCCTCCCACTCACCCTTCACTGCGGACCACCCCAGACCACCCCAGAACTCAACCCCTGTGGTGATTATAATTTTTTACACCTCCATATACGACGCAGTGCACATACATCATCCGTGTCCCACACCCCCACCTCTCCCACTCCATCATGGATATTTTTTTGACCTGGTCTCTGGAGCTGCGTCCTCATGCCGTGTGCGGGTTGTCACGTGTCGCCCTGCTGACCCTGTCTGTGTTGTCCGCAGCCAAACGGGAGCGGCCAAAGCAAAATGCCGGGCTCCTTCTTGCTGCCTCCACCTCCCCCAGTGGCCCGCCCAGTGCCCCTCCCCATGTCCGACTCTAAATCCAGCAGCACGCCCCCAGACGGCGGACTGACCTCGCCCACATCTCCGTGTAAGTGACCCCACAGACCGAGTCAGAACCAAAACCACCCAAGAAAAACAGAAACAAGCTGGAGCCGCCCCTCCTCAGCATCTAGAGGCCTGTGGGCGTCCGTCCTCTGCCCGGCCCAGAGCCAGCTCCCCGTCTGGGATCAAACCCATCACACTAGACTCATGACAGAAGCATGGTTCATGCCACTACTCCCCATGGTGACCCTCGGTGGTGTCCCCCACGGCTTTATTTTGGGCCCATTCCCTTTTTCTTAGAAGCCAGGTCCCCAGCCTGGCCTTCAGGGATGGTAACGGTTTCCTCTGCGCTCCCACAGGTTGATGCAGCAGAAGGCCATCCTGGTATTCCTCCGTTTAGAACTGTAATTTCCTCATCATGGCGAGTCCTTTGTGAACTGCCGGTAGAGATCAAAGTTACTCAAATATAGAAGTAGTTTGGTCAGTCCTTTTTTTGTCAATTGCGGTCTCAAAATTATTTTTTATGTACTAAGGCCGCATATTTAGGACACTTTATGTGAACTGTAAAACGTCATGCTCCAGTTATTCTGTCATTTCCCCATAAAAAAATATCCAAACACGGAAAGAATATTTTGAGTTCTTTCACTTGTTTAATTTATTTATATTTGTTGTACTGAGTTGGTGTTGTTGCATTGAAAGGCAGACGTGGAGTTCTGCTTATGTATGTGCAGATTTAGACTTTAGGGGTGTGTCCAGCTGGAGGGTGTTTCTAGCTATGAGGGGTGTGTCTGCCACAAGGGAGTATTTATTACCTATGACAGGAGGGGCACTGGACGGAGCATTTATCAATTTATTTGTAGATTTTTTTTATATATATCTATATATTTCTGACTTCCTTTTTTTGTTTATTGACCCTGTCCCCCACTCTTCCCCCAATCAATGTCTCATAGTCTTTATGTCTTTTATCTGTGTTACTGATTATTAAACACAAGCAAGTAAGCTTAACTTACTATGTACGTATGTTGCTGAATAATACAGATTTACCCACACAGTCTACAGTCTGATTACTCCCCTATTAGAGGGGTTATAATACCTACCTGTGCATTGGAGTCATACTGACCACAAATTTCCCTAATTTTGCTGCAACCCTTAATTAACGGGACAAGGTCAAGCTTAGTTCATAATGATCTTCGATTCATGGAGGGACATACATCAACAGTCCCATGTCAGACGTCAGGTTAAGGTGGAGAGCAACGTTTCCAGTGTTTTCTTAATACCTGGTGAAAACCTGAAGCACTTACAGAAGGTTGTTGAACGCGGGCCGGTGGTTGTTGTAGACCTGGCCTGACCCCCTTCCTGTTTCTTTGTCTGCAGCATACTCCACGTCAGGGGCCACCGCTCCCAACAGGTTTGTCAGCATCGGATCACGGGACAACAACTTTCTGAACATCCCGCAGCAGACGCAGGTGAGCCTCGGGCCCGTTCGCGTGGCTCTCCTCGACGCTGCCGCATCGTCAGCTCTTCCTGCCGTGGATGTGTGCTGTGATGCACGGCCTGCTCATGCACACATGTTTTACTAGTGTAGGACCACTGTGTCTTCACTGAGATTATCCTCCTAACTCAGGAAACGTACATATAGGTGAATGGATGTATGCCAAAATATCTTGTTCCCAAACTGCCTTACTGCTCTGAACTGCGTCAAACCTACTGGTGTATTTCCTGTCCTCATCCCGTGATTTGTTGTGATTGTATGTGTGTGTCTGTGTGTTTTGCCGTGTGTGTGTGTGTGCGTGTGTGGTGCGCTGTGAGTTCAACTGGCTCTCAGTGTTTATTTGGCCCATCTGGATTGCACCCCTCAGGCAGCGGCTCGCCCCCTCTCTCCACCGCAATGCCTCTCACTCATATGCCTCCTCCATTACCCACTGCACTTTTCTCATTAGTTTCCAACCACACCCGCCCCGAGCCAGCTCTGCTCCACGCTGCTCCACACCACATGGAAACCATCTAAAGCCTCTGCTCCCCCTCACTCCATGCTCTCCCCGGGCTCAGACTCTCCCTCTTACGGCCTCTCTCCTTTCTCTCCAGCTCTGTAACGTGCCCTGTTTGACTAACCCACCCTGCTCATGAGGCTCACCTTACACTGCTTTGCCAGCTCTGCGCCATTTTGTTCCTTCTTCACCCTCTCTTTCTGAACAAACTGTGAGCTTTTCAGATGCATGCGCATGTGCACTCACATTCACACACGCGCACGCGCACACACACACACACACACACACACACACACACACACACACACACCAGTAGTCTACGCTGTAAAGTACATTGCGCTTATGGTGAGGTTTCAGTATGAAGCCATGTAATTGTATAGGTGCCATACATTGGTTGCATATGTACCTCAGAAGTGACACTGTAATGATAATGCTCCAAAACATTATTAAGACACAAAGGCCTTGTGAAAAGTCAGTGTGCTGTGACAGCCTTCATGGCCTGTGTAAAACCCCCTCAGAGCCCAGTTATGGAGGCTCCAAGTGACACCTGGTGGTTGCAAGGCAGTACTGCAGCCAAATGGGAGGGGAAACTGGGGAACAAGAGAGTCGGGGACAAACTATATATATATATATGAAAGGAGAGTGAGAGTCAGAACAGCCTTCCTCTAAGAAGTCACGTCCCAACTGTCTGGTTGCCCGAAGCAACGAGACATGATGTCATAGCCAGTTGAACTTGAACTTGAGAGGGGTTGCTAGGGGGAGGCCGGCATAAAAAGAAGGTGGTTACTAGGGCCAAGGATTCTAGAGACAGTATAGAGGGACATGGATAGTGAAAGAAAGAGGAAGAGAGCGAGTGTGTAACTGAGAGGGGAAGTTATTAAGCCGATAGGCTGCTGTGACAGAGTCTGGGGCAAGGCAGGGAGGAGGGGAGGGTATTCATACGACCTGTTAGAGTCAAACAAAACAAAAGGCGCCTCCCAGGAGGCCCAGGGTTTCCAAGACTCGACTTCCAGAATGTTAGCTTGTGTTGACTAGTGCCAGACCTTGGCTGGTGACCCACTTCTGCTGTCTGTTCACACTGAGAAACCCAATCTAAAGACAGGGAGCATCAGCTGTCTCCCCCACACTGACTGTCCACTCAGAAAGAACAATACTCATTAGAAGCAGGGCCGGCTCTTAATCCCATATCACTACAGTAGAGGACGGCAATGCACAGGATGAGACTGATTATCTGGGTCTATTCCCTCGTCTTTCCTCCATATGATAAAAGGCCAGAATACGGTTCATGTTGGGAATTTGGAGGTGAATGGGGGAAACACGTCATAACATTTAATTCTAAAAATGTCATACTGAACCTAATGAAGTCCTCCTCTTTCTGTTTCAGTCTTGGTTCCTCTGACATGACCTGTCTGCAAACCAGCAACTAGAATTATTTCTTTACAATCGGGAGTTGAAACATGGAAAACAGAGAAATAACCCACAGGAAATTGCCCTCAGAAACAAACAAACCAGGAAATCTAGTAGAGGAACTCTGGACACCATTACTTAAACAGAGGGAACCCCCCCATGTTTAAGTAGAGAGGATGATATGATTTGGGAAGGGAAGAGGACAAGCAGTCATCTCTCAAAACCAGCGAACCAGCGAAACATGGCAACACAAAAAGAGGAACCAGAAGAGAAAAATGGTTACCTTCTACTTCCAAACAAGGACGCTTTGTGTTATGGCTGAAAAATCAACAGATCAACGGCAAACCTTTTCATACAAAAAAACCAACACACAGAGTTGAAGGCAAACAGAATATAAATGAGGTACCCTGGCCACTGTCATATTCAAACAAACCCATTTGGTTCCAGTAGAATACAGTTTGTGTTACTGTGACGTCACTCAAAACACTATCAATTGACCAGTCTTTCCCAATCTTATAACCATTGGCCTAATCAGCCCCACTACTAACAAGACAGGAACCATGCCAAAAACATATCCTAAATGTTGCACTACAAGCTGAATTAACACTAATCTCATGTGCACTATTCCCCAAACGTGGCATGGCTGGAAAACAGGCTTACAGTATTGTTTTTAGTGGATGAGGGAAAACATTTGACGTGAGAAGTCTCAACACACAGCTCCGCAACACCACGGCCTTCACTTTAACCAGCATCTCAGTAGAAGAACCAGAACCCAGAAAAGCAAAATGCAGTTGCCTAGCTCACTCTTGCAAATGTATACACTGCTACAAGAAGTGATATGTCCATCCACTTTCAACTGAATGATGAAACCCAATTTCAATACACACACACACACACGCACACACAAACACATACAGTGTAATAAAACATGCTATTCTATTCAGTAAAATATGTTTGCCCCCCTGTAGAAGACACAGAACCACATATTTCTTTAAAAACACATAGGCTTATGGATCAATAAGCCTAAATACACTGCGGCAGTAGTAATATTCCCTTTTGTGCAGAATTATTTTATATTTTTTGTTTCTTCTCTTTTTGGAATTCCTTTGAATTTGTCAGTTTTTCACATTTTTTTTGTTTGAATGACAGCACCTTATTGAGAAATACAGCAGGTGGGAGCGAGACTTAGAGTGGTATTGCCAGGAAGGATGATCCGGTCAGTGTTTAGTAGCGTGCAGTGAAACAGTGACATTAGGTTGCTGAGGGCCTAGAGTCCACCTCCCTCCGTCTCCCTGAAGTTAACCCTTTTTGTTTACACTCCCAGACTGCCCCTGTTCCAAGAACAGAGAGCCACGCTGTGGAGCAAAATGATGATGTGACATATCTGTTCCCATGGTTGGGGAGGAAAGCCTGGGCTTCAGGCAATATTGAGATGGTCTGGCAGGGTAGTATGTTCTTCTCTGTTCCCTGACACTTGCAGCTCCCCATATCACTCATACTGTAACGTTCTCTTCAATCAGCCCTTATAGCTCCAACTGCACTAAAGATAACTTACCAGCCAAAGGTTATAGACCTTTTCAAATCAATAGGGACAACTTACACTACCTTAACACACGTGCCCACGCACACACACACACACACACACACACACTGTCCGTTAAGGGACGTCCTAACAGAGGCTGAGGAGACCTTTTGTCTGAAGTCGCTGGTCATTACAAATTCTACCGTTACTTTCAGTTCGAGCACATTTTCTTTAGTATTATGAAGTCACCAACCTCACTAAATAACTGGACTGCCCGGCCATGTGCTTCACTGCAGGGAAAAGGTGTTGCCAGACGGCTGCCATCTCATCAGCTTGATAGAGGAGCAGCTCTGCTGGGTAAACATGAGGATGGCTGTGGTGGTTTCTCTTCTGATCTATGGAAGTGCCTCTGTATTCCCATTATGCAATTTGTTAAACATGAATTCAGGTTATTTTTCTCACATATAAGCTATAGTGAATGGTGGAGACGTTATATGTCTGGGGAGTAAAACAGCGACAGATCACTAGGTAATTGCAATCATCTTTATATACACATATATATTTATAGATATATACATTTTTATTTGCAAAATTAGCTCTGTGGCAGTCTAGTTATTTTTTGAAGCATGGCACTGTCAATCAATGCATCTTCAGCAGCTAAAGTATCAGTCCCTACACCTACACGGAAAAAGTCCTCTACAAATACGATAGATACATGATTTATATAGCAAACAGTGAAGTGACATTGTAGTCAAAGAAAAGAACGGATTTGATTTTGGTTGTTCTTGTTTGGTTGGGAAGTATTGTTGTTGAAAAAATGTATGTATGTTGATTGAGCCATGTGCAATGCCTTGGGTAGATAACTATTGTGTCTGATGGAGATGTTTGAGGGTGTTAAGAGAAAAGTGAGGGTAAACCTCTATTTAGTTTTTGTTTTAAGTCCACATGCTCCGGGACTCTAAACTCGAGGGTGGTGAGAGAAAAAAATCCCAGTCTTTGTAAGTTTGGGGAATTCGTTTTGAAATGTTTTCCTTATTGCTTTTATAATTTTTATTTGTAATTTGTAATTTGTTTATAAAATGTGGGAAGGCTGAAGGAACAATTTTGCAAAACAAAAATATATATCACGAAATGAAACTGGTGCTTTTTATGAAATAAAGTACATTCAAACTCTATTATACATAAATAGTAATAAACAAAATTAAGTGTTATCATAAAGCAAATTTTAGGAAACATGCATTATTCTATTTCTCTTTTTGTATTAACCAAGAGGGGAAGGGTTTCAATATATGAAAATGTTGTGACAAAAGGCATTTTTCTTCGACCTTTATCCCATAGCAGAAAGAGAGAGCTATTTAGAGATTCACTAGGTAGTTATTCTGACAATGGGATGGTGAACTAGAGGACTGAAAGGACTAAAACCTGTTTAACAGATAAATTCCATCTTGTAATCAAACTTGTTAGCCGTGGACACATTTAAAACGCCATGTCGTCATTGTTTAGGACACAGACAAGGTCTTCCCCAATTTGGGAGATGCATCAGAAATGTTTTTAAACTGTTTGCTCAACCACAAAATGGAAAGTAGTGTTTGGCGAGATGGGAGGTGTAATGTGAAATCAATTTTGGTAGGCTTAGTTGACTAGTAGACTCCTATCTCAACCCAAACAAACGATAGGGGAGGGTAAGATGGAGTGTATTTTGAGCACAAGTTTTAAGTATCAAAGAGGTGAACCCTTCCCCCATTCCATGTCCCCTCCCAATTCCCAGTGTAAATTACTTGAAATATTTGTTTGGTGATGTAGTGTTAGACTCAGAGCATCTTAAAGGTTGTACCCTAAAAAGTGCCTTTTGTTCACAGACTCCATCTTGTAATCCTGAGTGCCCGTTACAAAAAAGTCCCCTCCTTCATACTTCTTCTATATCCTCTTCTTCAAGCTTTTCAAAGCAGTATACAGTATATAGTACTAAAGGAAATTGGTGTGATTTAGTTCTTTTCATTGTTGAATAATTAAGAAAAGGAAAAAAAATAATGTCTTGCTTCTCTTCCTCTGTATCTTGTCTTCTGTCTCTCTTGGACACTGGAGTAGTCTTTAGCCTCGTAACTCTTTCCTTATGCCTCCCCAATCCCCTTTTTTCTGAATGGAAACTTTGCAAAACGTTGTCTGAGCAGAATGCAGTTAGCTCACATGTTATTCTTGTCTGTATGCTTCACATTGTATACCATACCGATCTCTTCAGCTTATCCATTGAACAGCTAATGTAAGTGAACAAGTTACACCGGTGGGCTCTTGGGGTGTGGCGAGGAGAGGGTCTGTGAGGGCACCTAGTTTTTTGACTGGGATGCTTTTGATGACATATCTCTATGTAGGGGGTGAATAGGACTTTCCCTTCTGATGGGCAAGAGAGCTGCATGGCCACTGGGGCTGAATAGACAGGTTCGTTTGTGATTATTGTTATTAACTATCATTTGTTTTTTACTGAATTAGAATGTGCTTTGATCTTGTCGTTATTGGATATGTTAGGCAGCAATGCTGCACTGAGACCTTCAATGAGGCACCTTTTAGTGGTTGTATGAGACCAGCTAATTAAAGTGAAAGTACCTGAAATGACTAAGCACCTTATATCGCAATGACGGAAAGGCTTCACAATCCAAAAAACCCAGCCACAATATACCACATTACATAGACTGCGTACTCAAATGAACAGTGAACATTTTTAGGGGGTTTCACACGCTGTATAATGACACATGTTTAGACAGCATCTCAGTTTCACCAGCAGAATCAAGAACAGGTTTCATATTAGGCCTACTTGTTTCCTACCAGAATATGCACATTCTTATTTTAAGTGATTGAAGCCAGCAGTAGTATTAGCTTTGACACATAAAAATCCAGTTTTGAAGCCATAGTGACAAACAGGTTTTAGTGTGCTTTGCTAGGACAGAATGTCGGTCAGGGTTCATTTCACCCTGCAGTACCAGACAGCTCCATCTCCTGGGCCTTGGACGTCGTCGTTTTCCTTTGCTTTGTTTGTTTTTATGGTGTATGGCATTGGGCCGTGTTTAGCGATGTGTAGTGAGCTCCCAGCTGGCCATGCCCCCCCACCCCCCAGCTCCCACTGGGCCTCTCTGTGCAGCTGCCCTCCCTCAGGAATACACCTGCCAGAGCCCATGGTGAAATGCATGTGTTAATTACAGTTTCTTTTCCATAATAAGAAAAACAGTTAAAAAAAGAGCAACACCTTTAACTGATTGAATAAAAGGATGTTCTTGACTGTAACATACTCGTTTCTGTGTCTGTTTGTTCATTTTCATCCGGCTGTTTGAAGAGTGGGTGGGTGGCGTTTCTGCAGTACGGGTTAAAGGCTGGTGATTCTGTGTTTGGGAGATGAGTGACCACAGGGCAACCACAATATATTGCAACCCAGGTTCTGCATCCTGTTAGAGTTGGGAATGTGGCCAAAACAGTAGTTCACTAGTTGTTCTGATAAAAATCTTTATCAGAACATTAACATCCCAACACTGATAAAGCAAAGGATAAATGGCCCTAGGTGTACTGCTGCTGCTACCTCCTGAAACAGATGCACATAGGGGAGAATAACCTACTTAACCTAAGTGGTTGTGTGGTTTCCTGTGACACTTTGTATTTCAGAGGGAGTGTAAGAGTTTAGTTGACCTCAGACCAAGAACAATGTGTGTGATTTTTCAGGAACAGCATACAGGAGTGCACTTGGCTTGCAAGAAAAAAAGTAGCCATAAAATATTGCTGATGTTTAATGAAGCTAAGCGTTGTCTAAGACCATGTTGTTGTAAAATGCCAGTTTCAGTGAAAGCCATATTCACACATACAGATGCATTCAAATATATCACCGCCACTGCAAATACTAAAAGAAGGGGAAAAGGCTGGGGGGGGCAAAATAATTAAAATACATCTGATGGGAAGGAAGTGATTCTCAACCATGGTAATTAAGCCACAGAGATAGAACAGGCATCCCTATGTAATCACCGTTATGGGGCCTTGAGCACACACCATTAGAGATCTACATTTTGAACAGGGTGATCAGACAAATACACAGGCCTTGTTGCCACATCAGGCCTCCATCTGCCTGTGAAGGCATCCTACATGCGCTAAGCTGCTCATTACAAGGTGGGAAAGACATTCAATCGGTTCTGAATAGTCTGTTTCATAGTGCCGATATATCTAAATGCATCTGAATAACACCACTCCTAACGCTGGGAACGGTCTCTTCATAGACCACTCCAGTCCTGCTATTAAATTAGAAATCGCAAAAGACCTTGATGAACGGGAGTATTCATGAAAACAAACGTATCTCTTGGTACCATCTGTTCCGTCAGAAAATTCACAAAAGCAACTTGTCTTAAAACAGAGAATCCATACAGAGAAATAAGGCATGGATCAAAGAGTCTCAAGTTAATCAACGCAGTCATGTTCTCAGTGGCAGTTGTAAACAGATTGTTAAAGCTAGGTGACAGCCAGTCTAAACGTAACTCCGGCTAGGAATAGTGATAATGATTGGCCATAATGTCATCCTGGTTTAAAGACTTATATGGACAGCCGACATTTGGACCCTTGCTCCTACTTGCAATAAAGGCCATCTACAGACTGGCTGACACTGATCTATTAGAGCTGCCTAGGAGAAAGATGTCCACACAGCCTTGGGTAAGAAGTGTGACTAACACAGGCCTCCCAGGACCAGTCCCCGATTCGTCTGCAGAGGACTGTGAGCAAAGGTAAGGTCAGTATTGCTGAGACATAACACTAGAGGACTGTTGATGACCATGCAGTAATGTACAGTAGTGAGTATACACACAAACAGCCATTGATCAGCATTTCCCACACTCAGACTGAAAACTAAAAAGAAATGTTTCTGAAACTATAGGATCTGATGAATAGCTATGTCTGGCCATTGGTGACATGTACTTGCCTGTCTGAAGATAGACAACAAAAGGTCTCCCTATGTGGTTGGAATTCGAATGGCACAGGAAGTGCTGCTCTCCATGCATTGGGCCAGGACATGAGGGACTAACAGAATCAAGTGAACAGACCACAACCAGGCTGACTCTTCACTTTAGTTCCCAGTCCCCTGTTGTCCCAAAACACCCCAGAAATGTATCACCTTACCACACAACTATAACCAAAAAAACCTTAGTCCTACTCACACAAACACACAAACAGACAGACACACAAACAGACAGACAAACACACACACACACACACACAAACAGACAGACAAACAGACCCACAGACACACAGACACACAGACACACAGACACACACACACAGACCCACAGACACACACACAGACCCACAGACACACACACACACAAACAGACACACACAGACAAACAGACACACACACAAACAGACACACACAAACAGACACACACACAAACAGACACACACA